>VDFB02387643.1:0-19110 GCA_007258455.2 Sequoia sempervirens | reverse complement strand
CTCCTTCCTTGCTTTTCTAGTTCAGTACATCATTGAATTGCTCCAGAGATATGATAGAAAATCAAACAACCATTCCATTCTTGCTTAAAGTATTTCAAACATTTATTAAGATTAAGATCATCCAAGTTTTAGTTATCATTATTGATATTCTCACTTCGATAGTTGTTTGGATCATGTTTGTGATTGATTTTCATTGGCATGAATATGTTTGTGATCGATTTGATACGACAATGTTTGTTTTGTTTTGTCAAACTATTTTATGTCTGTTTGTGATATTCTAAAAGCTTGTTGCCCCTCTCTTTTATGTTTCTGCATTTTTCCCTCAGTGTAAACACAACCTAAGGATAAAAGATATGTACAAATTTCATCAAGCCATGATGAAACCTAAAGATTCCCATTGTATGATATGGATATGAAAGATATATCTGAGATGATGAAGCCCGGATGGATGATCTTTGAAAGTGAAAACAAGACATAAACTAATAAATGGAGAGGCCCATTTTGATCACAAATGGCCTTCGTTGCCAGAAGTTTTCACCACTTGTTTTATTGTACTCCAAGAAATTTAAAGTTTTTTTTTTTAGGGACTTTTTATGATTTTTTTTATTTTATTTTTTCAGGACTTTTTATGATTTTTTTTTTTTGATTTTTTTCAGGACTTTTTTTTAGACATAGAACTTCTTGAGATGAATACTATTGATTGGCTCTTCAAACAGGTCCCCCTCTGATGTGGATAACTGATATGCTCCAGAACCATATGCTGCTACGATAACAAATGGACCAAGCCAATTAGGTTCAAATTTGCCTTTCTTTTCTCTGTCTTGCTAATTACGTGGATTTTCTCTCAAAACTAAGTCACCCACTTGAAATGCCCGTGGTTTAACTCTGTGGTTATAACTACGAGACATGACTTGTTGATAACCTTTCAAATGATCAACTGCATGTTGACGCCTTTCATCTAACAATTCTAATTCTTGGAGGCGAGAAACCCTATAGTCTTCATCACTTATCAATCCCTTGAGTGAAACCCTAAGCGAAGGTATTTCAACTTCTAATGGTAAAATTGCTTCTGCTCCATAAACTAAAGCATATGGTGTAGCTCCTGTTGGTGTGCGAACACTGATTCTGTATGCCCACAAAGCTGGGTTGAGTTGAACATGCCAATCACGTCCAGCATCATTTACTGTCTTCTTCAATATCTTCAAGATGGTTTTGTTAGAAGCTTCTGCTTGACCATTACCCTGTGGATAATAAGGTGTAGAGAACCTGTGTTGGATGTGAAATCTTTCACAAAGTTCATCAACATCCTGATTCTTAAAAGATCTTCCATTATCCGTAACAATAGAATTAGGAATTCCATATCTACAAATAATGTAATTCAGAATAAATGAAGATATCTATTTACCAGTCACTGTTGTTAGAGGAACAACTTCAATCCATTTTGTAAAATACTCAGTAGCTATAATGATAAATTTATGACCATTTGACGATGAAGGATGTATTTTACCAACAAGATCTAATCCCCACTGAGAAAAAGGCCATGTCGAAATGAAAGGTTGCAGTTCTTGTGTAGGTGCATGAATAAGATTCCCATGGATCTGGCATTTAGAACACTTCTTAACAAAAGTAAAAGAATCTTGCTCCATGGTAGGCCAATAGTATCCCATTCTGACAAGTTTCTTCGCTAAGGTCAAACCACTCGAATGAGTTCCACAAATACCACCGTGAACCTCTTGTAAGGCTTTTTCAGATTCGTCGCGTTCAAGACATCTAAGGAGTGAACCATCAAGACCACGTCTATAAAGGATATTGGCAATTAAGGTATAACGGGATGATTGGCGAATGAAATTCCGTTTTTGGTTTCGGGATAAATCTGAAGGCAAGATGTTATCTTTCAAATAGGTATAAGTCTTGCCATATAAGAGTGAATCTGAACCGGTCAAATGACATATAACTTGGGTTTCAGGATTATCATATGCAGGAGAAAACAATTGTTCCACCAAGAATTCATACTTGTTTTGATCTTCAGATATTTGTAATAAAGAAGCAATGGTAGCCATTGCATCTGCAGCTTTATTATCAATCCTTGATATTTGTGAAAACTTAATTGACACAAAATATTTCTTATAATCATCCACCATGTGTTTGTATGGTAGCAACTTATCATCTTTAGTTTGATAATCATTATTGATTTGATTAATGATAAGTTGTGAATCACCATAAACTTCCAGCTCTGTAATCTGCCATTCCAAAGCTATCTTTAATCCTATGAGTAATGCCTCATATTCTACTATGTTATTTGTGTAAGGAAACATCAACCGATATGATCTTGAGATGGTATGTCCTTCAGGTGTAACAAAAAGAATCCCTGCCCCCGAGCCATATTGTGTATATGATCCATCAAAGTATAATGCCCATGGTCTCTGAATTGTTGTTGTAAAGACATCTGCATCAGGAAACTCAATATGCATTGGATTGTCTTCTTGTAGAGGAGCTTCAGCTAACTGATCTGCAATGACCTGTCCTTTAATCGCTTTTCAGTCTACATAGTGAATATCAAACTCACTTAATATCATTACCCATTTTGCAAGTCTTCCTATTAAAGTAGCTCTGCTTAATAGGTACTTCAATGGATCTATCTTTGTTATCAGCCTAACTGTATGAGTTAACATATAATGTCGCCACTTTTGAGAAGCAAACACTACTACAAGACAAGCTTTTTCAATGAAACTGTAGTTTAACTCATGTCTTGTTAAGGTTCTGCTGATATAATATATAGCCCTTTCTTTACCTGTAGAGTCTTCTTGTGCTAGCAATGCACCCAAAGATACTTCTATTGCTGAAATATAGAGTATAAGCGGCTCTCCGGGAATAGGTGGAATTAGAACTGGTGGATGTGTAAGATATTGCTTAATCTGATTGAATGCTACTTCACATTTGTCATCCCATTTAAATGGAACATTTTTAGGCAATAGATGTGTGAATGGCAAGCTTTTGTCTGCCAGTTGAGCTATAAACCTTCTGATGGACTGTAATCTTCCTTGCAAGGATCTTAATTGACTGATATTTCATGGTGGAGGCATGTCCATTATAGCTTGTACCTTTTCTGGATCAACTTCTATACCCTTTTCTAAAACAATGTACCCTAGGAGTTTTCTAGATGTAACACCGAAGACACATTTCTTTGTCAGGTGCGACAAGATTTCCTAGGTGTTCATCTTTATTATGAGATTTGACAAAGTAAATCGTAACATAATCTTCCATGAATGTATGCATCATATCATGAAAAATAGTTGTCATTGCTCTTTGATAAAGTAGCTCAGTTCTTTAGCAAATGTATTACGTTTCAGCAATAGGTACCCCAAAGGACATGTGAGCGGCTATTTTATCTTGATAATACGGTGCAATTTTATCTAGTTGTATCCACGAAAATCCATCCATTAATGAATACGTGCATATTGTGGCGGCCGGTTAAAAGTCAACAATCATGTCTATGTTGGGCAGAGGAAAATCATCTTTAGGGCATGCTTTATTTAAATCCCTGAAATCTGTACAAACTCTGATCCTTCCATCTGGCTTTGAAACAGGTACAATGTTTGAAATCCATTCTACATAGTCAATAGTTCGAATGAATCCAACATCCAAAAGCTTCTTTAATTCTTCTTTGACCAATAATGCAATATGTGGATGCATCTTTCTAAGCTTTTGCTTTACAGGCTTTATCCCAGGTTTGATAGATAAGTGATGCATTATCAGATTAGGATCTAACCCTGGCATATCAGCATATGACCAAGCAAAGTTAATTTGATTATCCTTCAAGAATTGCATGAGTTTCTGGACTTCTTCAACTGTTAATGATGCTGCAATTTGCAAAACTTTTGGCTGCTCTGGTGTACTTATGTTGATTGATTCTGTTGGTTCAATCAAAATAGAAGATCTTTCATGATAATACTTGGGAAGAGTGTCAAGTTTCTCATCCTTCAATTCCTCAGAAAGGTTTTCACTGTCAGATTCGCTCTTTATTTTTCTTTTGTTTTGATCTATCACTGCCTTTTTTCGGTTTTCACCAATAGATCCATCTTTTATTTCATTTATTTTGCAGCTAAGAGACTTGACACTCTCTTTGTCAAAATCATGAGTATAAGATTCTTGAATGAAACAATTGTTTTCTTCATTTGAGGAACAAAGGAAAGTTATAACATCTTCATCATTACTGAATGTAGGAATATGGATAGGTGCGTCAATGTCCCAATCTATAAGTTCTGGATAAATTAAGGGCATAGGATCATTAGGTTGGGTAAGGTCTTGAATTGTCAAAGTCATGATATGGTTATCATCCTCATGGTAGACAAGGTCTATGATGGTATTCTCCTGTTGATTATCAATCTCGTTAGAATCTGATTCTTCCTCACTTGAGTCATGATCGCTTTGTAAAACATAATTGAGTGGAGGCCTTGAGCCTTCTCCTTGTATAAGAATAGGTGCAAATTTATGTATAGTATCAACTTGTTTATCCCTCCAAAATTCATCATTATAAATGGTGTCCCATTCATATTCATTAGAATCAGTATCTGAACTATTTTGCAATTGGTAAACTGATTCATGAGATTTATCTGATACGGATCCTCCTTCATGAATTAATGATGTCTGCTGTGAAGTAGGTTCTTCTTTATCTTTACCATATCCAAGTCCTATTTTATCACTTGAATGCTTTGAAATAGGTTGAATTGGTTCCCTGATTCTTCTCTTACGTTTTCCTATAGGGGACCATTCCTTCCCACTTGGCAAATGCTGCTTGATAGCGTACCCCTTACCATATTGTTCTTTAGGCAACTTAATGTGCAAGAGAGATTCATCTTCATCTTTGTATAGCCAATTTAGGATGTCCCTATCTTCAGCTTCTTCTTCAGTGGTATTTGCTCTAATGAATTTTCCATCAAACTTTGTGATTGGCACGGAAGTTTGAGATGTAGAAGCGGTTGCAATCTTTTGATTTGATAAAGTTGGTAAACCATGTGATCTTGGAGAAGGTGGTAAAGTAGAAAGAGATAGCGAATATTCACCTACCCCTTTGTCTTTAAACTTCAGCTTAGTATCAAGATTCTTTGTTAATTCTTGCAATTGAACTTGTAGATTGGAGGAAGAAATGACAAGAGCTTCTCTATTATGTGGCACAAAGACATCTTGAGTTACTCTAAGATTTGAACAAGTTTGGGTACTATTGTAATCAGCTTGTATAGTTATTTCTTGTCCATCATATGGAAACTTTATACATTGATGGTATGTTGATGGTATTGCTTGCATATCATGGATCCACGGATGACCCAAAAGTATATTATAAGACAGATCTCGATCTAGAACCTGACAAAAGGTATTCTTCACAACAGGTCCCACTCTAATAGGTAGTAATATTAATCCTTTAGAAGCTCTTTCTTCATCATCATATGCCTTGATGGTTATCTTCCTTCGTGGGTCAATTTCATTTTCTGATATTCCTAAGGCATTTATTAATTTTAAGGTACAAATATTCAAACCGGCTCCTCCATCTATTAAGACATGTCTAATTCGATGTTTATGGATCATGACTTCAAGGTAGAGCGAGGAATTATGTGGATGTGTCATAGAGGCATCATCTTTGTCGGAAAATGAAAGACAAGTGGGGGAAGATAAATGTCCCACCATGGCTTGAAATTTGTTTGCATCTAGATCAGTATCAACAGTTGTGTTTACAAGAGCTTCTTCTAAAATATTTTTGTGTATGGGGGATATTTTAAGAAGTTCAAGAATGGATATTTGAGCTGATGTTTTTCTCAATTGATCAACCAGATTATACTGAGTTGGAGAAAAAATAGTTGTTTTAGATGAACTTCCTTTTAAAACAACCTTTGCTTGACCTCTTGTTGTTACATTAACCTGTTGATATTCTTGTTTTCCTTTGATTTTGATAACATTAATCCGATTATCATCTGTGTGAATGTGACGGATTATATTGTCTTCAACATTATGTATGCTTTTGGCTTTGGTATCCGATGTTTCCCCCTTTTGGTAGTTTGGCAAAGGATCTTTGAATGCTTGATGATCATCATTGGTATGATGTCCCTCAATTGTAATGGTACCATTGTCAATTAAATCTTGTACTAGATTTTTCAAAGCTTGACAATTGTTTGTTCTATGACCTTTGCATCGATGATAATTGCAATAATAGGAGTCATTCCATGATGGTGGTTTAACTCGTGGCTCATAATCTCTTTGTGGTGGTAAGGTGATAACCTTATTATCAAGAAGCTCCTTGAGAGCAGACTCAAGAGATTGACCCAAAGCAGTAAAAGTCCGTCGGTTTGAAAAGAACGAAGGTCTAGACGGATTTGATGTTTGAGTATCGCCAAGATTATTATTGAAATTACCACGATTTTGATTGGTATTTTGATTGGTCATGTTCTCTTGCTTGGAAATTTGTCCTTGTTGATTATTGTGTCCTTGTTGAATTGTATTTTCTTGTGGATTGTTTCGTGGAGCACTTGATAGATTGAAAATAGATGGTCTTGTTCGTAAATTATTTGCATCCACTATACCATCATTAACAACATTTTTGTTTCTATTCCAAAACCTTGTTTTATCGTTGTTGTTTTGATTTGATGTACTTGGATTATCAAGTTTTATCACTCCCCTTTTAACCAAGGCCCCTTCAATGGTGATTGCGTTTTCAATAAGTTTTTCAAAGTTATGAGGACAATGAAGGTTAAGCCTATAGCTTAATTCTGGATCAAGGCTATTAATAAAGATATCCATCTTTTCCTTTTCAGGAATAGGACGAGAATATCGTGCAAATAACCTTCTCCACCTTTGTAAAAATGTAGTAAAGGGTTCTCCTACTTTTTGTTTCACTTTACAAAGATCAAGCATTGTTATTTGGTGTTGAATGTTGTAGGAGTATTGTGAGATAAACTGATTTATCAACTCCTCAAAAGTTTTGATAGGTGGAGTGATTTTTGAAAGCCACTCCATAGATTGTACACCTAGACTTCGTGGAAATAATCGCATCAAGTAAGTATCGTCATAGGCAAATTCAAGACTCATGTTTCGGAAATCCCTAACATGGTCAATGGGATCAGTTTTTCCATTATACCTATCATACTTAGGAATTTCGCAATGTTTTGGAAATGGGATCATTTGAAGACTCCTATCAAATGGATAAGGAGATATGTCTTCCAAAACATATTTCTTTGTTGTACCTCCTTGCATTTCCTTTATTTTCCCTTGTAATTCTTTTATCTGTTGGTTAAGAGCACTAAAGTCATTAGGAGGAGTTTTCAGGATTTTGTTTAATCCCTTCTATGTCAAAGGTGTGAGGCAACTTAGCTCCTTGATTAGCTAATGAAAGAAAATATTTTTCTTTGTTACGTTCTAGAATTCTTTCCATAATAGTATGGAATTGGGGATCTTGTTCTGCTTCTTGAAGCTTTTCTTCTGTTAAATCATCAAGATTAAATGTTTCCTCTTCTTTTTCATTTCGGTCACCCATTTTACTAGTTGTGGTTTCTCCCTCGTCTTTTTCCATTTGTTTTTGAGATCTCGTGAAGACAGGCATAGATTTGTGTCCAAATTTTACTCACTTTTGATCAAAAGAGTGAAATAGTGCAATTTATGTGATATATATGAAAGTCAAGATAGAATGAAGATTCTATGACTTACACAAATTTTCTAATCTTATAGCTTGTGTTGTTCCCTAAGTGAAAGGATGAAAATCCTGTTAGCGGGAATATAAGCAAAAGATCAAGAAAAGGATGGTTTTACACTTTATGAAATTTTGATCATGACTTTGTAAAATGATGGATTTTATGATAGATGCCTAATGTATTCTAAGTTCTCTATTGTAAGATTTGATTTGGACGAGTAGAATATTTGATTGCGGGTTGGGGAATATAACTGAAACGGATGCGTTGACTATGGTTATGCCTTTGAGAAAGGGCTCTTCTTTGAAAATAAGCTTGTGAATACAAGGGCTCTATGGCATAATCATCTGAAAGACCTCTAACACAATCATGATATCTATGAAGAAAAGTTCTATATTTGAGTAAAACTTTTTGGCTTTGATATAGGAATCGTTGTTTCTTCAATAATTTCTTGTGGTTGAGGGGTTTCTTTGGCTTCTTAATCCTTTTGGAAATGGATTTCTTTACAAATTTTGTGGATTTCCAATCTCGTAACATGAGATTGATCAATATGATAATGAGTGTTTTGGATGATCTTTATCTAAATTAATGTAGTGAAAACACATCAAACAAATTTAAAACAGTTGTTTTAAGTCCTATGCTAAACATCAAGTGTATAACCAAAATGTTTTTCAAAAAGTGTTTTAACGGGTTTTACACATGACAAGCACTTCAAACAGACTCACTCTTAGTTCTCAAGTAGGTCATCATAGCAATCAACAGCCCACATCTTAGAACTGCGTCAACTCACACAGCCGTGTCACCCCCGAAAGGGCGCCCGTGTTTTTGTCTTTTCCAGGTGCGTACTCAGAGTGACGAAAGTGGATACCGGATCCCCTAAGCAAACAATCCTTGGCAGTTATATGGTGAGTATCTTGGGGGTAGATTCTTCCCTCCCCTGCACTGTGATTGAAACAATGTTCGGAAACTGACTCGGTTAGTTACTACACTAGGTTCGTAGTAAGGATTTCCGTTCGGTGCGGCAAATGATAGACTCCCTCGAGAGACCTCCCTACCTTTAGAACAAAGGCTTTGGGGATAGTTATCAATGCACACTACCGTCAAAAGAGGGTTTCCCCAATTTTGCTTTAAATTTTAGAGTGGGGTGGAATAGCCTGGCTTTGGCTTGAACCCACTTGAGTCGTTCCTCTTGGGTGAGTACTTTTTTCCACAAGAGCAGGCTCTCTACAAGGTTTTAACAAAGCTTAAAAATGCATAAAAAGAAATAAGTGAGTTTGACATTTTGATCACCCAGTTAAGGGGAGAGCATAGGCCTATCACTGAGAACAAAGCAAACAAAGGTTCAATTGTTAAGCACCAAATGAAAATTTTCTAAACTAAGTGAAGATGTTGCTTCACATAAACAGAAAATTCATTTTAAGCCCAAATTGAAAGATAAAGTGTCTATCCTAGGATTTCTTTATTTTATCTTAGATGACTACCCTAGGATTGGTTAATTTTATCCTTTAGATGACTACCCTAGGATTGGTTAATTTTATCCTTAAATGATTATTAACTGTCCGCGGCTGCGTCGAAATCAGTTAGATTATTTTACAATTACAAATTACAAAGCTGCCTTTTAAAAGTTGCGCTGCAACAGACATTATAGGCACTGAAAAAAAATTTAAAGGCGCTGCAAAAATAGTTAAGGACGCTGCAAAAGAAGTTAAGGATGCTGCAAAAGAAGTTAAGAGCACTGCAAAAATAGTTAAGGGCACTGCAAAAACAGTTAAGGGCACTGCAAAAATAGTTAAGGGCGCTGCAACAGTCTTTAAATGCGCTAATCTGGAGGTGACCTTCCCGAAACGTGTTGTTTGCACTATTCCGCTATTTTTTTCCTGTAATCTGTCAAAAGAAGCTGCAAAAAGATGTTAAAAACGGGGCAAGAGCCCCACGGTGGGCGCCAAAAATGTGTTATGCTTATTAATGTTAATCTAATTGAAAACAAAAACACAATAATGAAACATTAATCTAAAGAAAACTAACTAAAATTAAGCAAACTAGTGTTCTTCAGAACCGTCCCATTTTCTCTATCTACAGTGATTCTTTTGAAGCTATTGCTCTCAGATTATGTAAGCTAGGCTTCCTTCAAATGGCAACTTGTAGAACGAGTATGCAAATGAGAATGCTTTACTATTCTATATGCTGATGAGGATGAGATTGATGATACAGATATGGACAGGGGCTGTGATTATGCACAGGGGCTGTGAATAAGAGATATCATGATTCTATTGCTGTTGCTATGATTCTAATACTATCTATGCTATGAAAGTACTCTATGAATGCTATGGATGCTATGAGATTTGCCTATAGTTTACTTGCTTAAACTTCTATATGATTTGGAGCTCCCGGCAGCTGTATTTATAGATTTTTGCAGGCACAATCCCGGCTGGCAAGAATCTACGGCTGTGAGATTGTCTGGTAAGTTTGAATGGTGAGAGATGGAGAGGTTGAGAAGAAAATGGGGGAGGTTGAGAGGTTGGAGAGAAGGATGGATTCCTGTCTTCAACCCACGGGAACAAACCTGCACAGAAACAGAGAAATTTAATTTTCTGTTTCAACCGTTTGCTTCCCGGGAGTTGAAGATAAATCCCAAATTAAATAAATTAAAATAAATTTATTTAATTTATTGCATTTGATTTTTGATTTTTGAAAACTATGGAAGATTTAATTAAATATTTTGTAATATTTAATTATGATGTGACTTTAGAAGAATTTGAAATATTTAAAAGATTTAATTAAATATTTTTGGAAATGAATAGATTTTTGAATCGAATTAGAGGAATTTTGAAATGATTTTAAGAATGAATATCTAAATTGGATTAGAGGAAATAATTAAATATTTTGGAATATTTAATTGTAAATGATATTTAGAAGAAGAATAATATTTTAATCTTTATTTGAATAAGATATTCAAACAAAGATTATTGATAATTAATATAAATAAATCGTAATGTTTATTTAATTAATTAAGAAATGAATACGAAAAGATGATTAAATAAACTTATTTATTTAATCGAAATGAAAGAATGAAGAAATATAAATAAATTATTTATATTTATTTATACGCAGATAGAATTCGAAGATTTTAATTAAATATTAAAAATATTTAATTAATTACCAGACAATATGATGTGACCATTTTAAGGTGTATACAACAAGCTCTTGGCTAGAGGATGTCAGTGCATAACACAGATGACAGTGTCGTGCGCTGACGTCCTATAGGTGCGCTAGTGTCTCATATGGACCCGGGAATGAGTTTATCTCAGAAAATGACTGAGTGATTGCTTCTATCTGATTGCTAAGGACTTATAGAATATATGAAAATGACAAAATGCGATATAATGATATAATAGGACTAAAGCAAGATAAAATAGAAGTGATAAAGAAGAAAGGAAGGGAAAGAAATACTTGCAGTCGTGCAGGTGATGAGGCCTCCACCAAGCAAATGTATTCAAAACTTGCAAGCGTGATATCTGGAGAGAATGTTAGGGCTTTATAGGGGTTTGCCTCAGTCAAACCCCTATTTTGGTGTTCCCACGTCCACGGACAACCAAGAAGATAAAGAGTGTGACAAACAAAGCGTGTGGTGAAAGCAAAACCCGCTAAGGAGTAGAACCCACACCATGAATAAGCATGTGATAAAAGCAAACCCCACTTGAGGAGGAGAACCCATATCACCAAGTAAGTATGCAAATAGTAGGGGATATGGAATCCTAAGATGCTCACAAGCATAAAATGGAGTTGCAAGGGCCAAGAAGGCTACAAAGAGTGTTGCTAAGAGAGCTTGAGAGAACTTGAAGCTACTACAACAAGCCGTAAGCAAGTGATGGAGTGAGACTAAAAGATAGAATGAAGCTAGAAAAATGCTTGCAAGACTTGGAAGGACTTCCAACCTGCAAATGGATGGAAAGAATGAATTAAAAAGGAAGAGAAGAAGCTTCCCAAGCAGTTATAGAGAATCCTGAGCTGTTTCCACCAACAAACTTAGTTGCAAAGTGGAAAACTTGCTCAAAAATGGTCGTCTAAGTGTTTTCATGTCATAGGACGATAGCGCAGTGTGCAGATGTCTACGCGATGCACTAGTGTCTAGACACGTCACACTACAAAATGACGCGAACGGGAAAAGCACAAAGTGCAACGCAAAGTTGACACACAAGGGTGGCTGCTAAAAAGGGGTGTTGAAGCATCTTGAGAAGGAAAAAGGCTAATGCAAGGGCCAAAATGGGCCTACTCAAGATGCTAAGGGAGTGGACACTAAAGCGGAAGCAAGAATGTAGGCAAAACTGCAAAGGTACAATTTTACTCTTATACACTTGGATTTCAAATATTGTTTCTATTAGTAAACCTAATGGTCATATTTGTATATGTATTGACTTTCATGGCCTCAATAAGGCTTCTCTTAATGATGATTTTCCATTGCCTAATATTAATATGATTGTAGACTCAACTCCAAGCCATCCCTTGTCCTTCATGGATGGCTTCACGGGCTATAACTAGATTCATATTAACCTAGAAGATCAATATAAGACAACCTTCACTACCTCTTGGGGTACCTTTTGTTATGTGGTCATGTCATTTGGGTTAAATAATGCAAGAGAAACTTACCAATGGGCAATGACCCTAATCTTTCATGATTTCATTCATAAGATCCTAGAAGACTACATTGATGACATCTTGGAAAAATCCATAACTCGTCAAGATCACGTAGGGAATCTTCATCTTATTTTTGAAAGGCTTCGAATCTATAAGATGAGACTTAATCCTCTTAAGTGTTTCTTTAGTGTGGACACAGGAAAACTTTTAGGATTCATAGTTTCTCATCGTGGAATCAAAGTTGACATGAATAAGATCGACACAATTGTTAACTTGCCTCCACCTAGGAACATTTCTGAATTGTAGAGTTTACAAGGGGAGATTTAGGATATTCAGAGATTTATATCTCAATTGGTTGATCATACCATTCCTTTCAGTCGTTTATTAAAGAAAGATGTTCATTTTATATGGGATGAGGAGTGCCAGAAAGATTTTGATTCAATAAAAACTTATTTGGCCAAATCCTCTCGTATTAATGTTGGTTGTGCAGGATAGACCCTTTTTGCTTTACCTTATCACATCACCATACACTTTGGTAGCTTTGCTCGCTCAGTATGATGATGTTGGGAGAGAAAGAGTGGTCTACTATATTAGTCTTGTCCTAGTTGATTATGAACTCGTTATTCTTCCATGGAGAAACAATGTCTTGCTCTTGTCTTTGAGATGCAGAAGTTAAGACACTATCTTCTTCATGCTAAAACACATGTTATTGTGAAAAGTGATCTTCCAAAGCATTTTTTTTCTAGTGTCAACATTGTTGGGAGGTTAGCAAAGTGGGTAATGTTGCTTTTTGAGTTTGACATGAAATTTGTTACTCAAAATTCAATAAAAGGTCAAACAGTTGTTGATCAATTGATAAAAACTCCCTCATCTCACTCCTTCCTGGGTTGAGACTTGTTCCTTGATGAGGATATTTTCATAATTAATCATGATCTTGTGTGGAAGATGTATTTCGATGGGTCAAGATGTCATACTAGCTCTGAGGCGGGTGTGGTCCTAATATTTCCTAAAGGTAAGTCGGTCCCTCTCTCCTTTTGATTAGAATTCACTTGCACCAACAACATCGAGTATGAATCCCTTATTTCCATCTTGCATGTTGCGATTGCGTTAAACATAAAACATCTCCGTATACATGGTGACTCTGAGCTTATTGTGAATCAAATTATGCAAACCTATCAAGCTAAGCAAAGTAAGTTGTCTCAGTATCAAAACCTTGCTTTGTCCTTAATCAGTTCTCCTCTTTCATAATAGATAGTATCCCTAGGAGAGAAAACCGACATGCAGATGCCATGGCGAGCGTTGCCTCCCTGGTACCTTCGAATAGGGATATGAAAGAATACCACTTTGTTGTTCATATTTTTCGGTTTATTGTTGTTTCTGACCAACCTGAATCCAATTCTCTCACATGTTCTCATATAGAATTAGGAGAATGGTATTCCAAAATATACAACTATCTGAAGACTAGAAACTTTCCCGATGATGCAACAAAGAATGATCACACTCGTATATGAAATTTGTTAGTCTGCTATTTTGTTTTGATGGATGTTTTTTATCAAAAATCTTATAATGGCTTACTTCTATGTCTCACTAAAGTGGAAATACCCCTTGCCATTAAGGAGGCCCATTTGGGTTCTAGAGGTGGACATTTTAGTGGTGAATCCCTCATGCAAAAATTGATTCACATGGGATAATTTTTGCAAAAAATGGAACAAGATTGCTTTGATTTTGTCAAGTGTCTGTAATGTCAACAACATAGTCTTCTTATTCATGCTCCTACCCAAGAGTTACAAAATCAGATCTCTCCTTGGCCATTCACAAAATGGGGGTTGGATACCATTGGAAAAATATCACCTCCTTCCTCTAAAAGTTGTGTCTTTATCATCACTGCTACCGATTACTTCATGAAGTGGGTTGAAGTTGTCTCGCTTCGATCCATGATTGTTGAGCTATTTATAGCTTTCTCTTAAACAACATCAATGTTTACTTCAAATTTCCTTCTACCTTTGTTTCCAATAATGGTACACCATTTAAGAACAAGGAAGTGAAGCAATTTCTAGAGAATTTTCATATTCAACATAGATTCTCTACACTGTACTATCCTTAATCTAATGGCCAAGTAGAAGCATCTAACAAAACTCTTGAGCTCATTCTTTGAAAAATAGTGAATAAACATGGTAAGGATTGGTACATTCAAATTACATACGCTTTGTGGGCCTATCACACGAGTGTTCGTACGACAATGGGAACGACTTACAACCTTGTGTATGGAACTGAAGCTATCATGCCTTTGTAGTTGGAAATTTTGTCTTTGTGGGTTTCCCTTAAAGGGTTAATTGACAATGAAACTTACTGATCTAATCATTTGCATCAAATTGAGATGCTCGATGAGCACCGATTATAGGCCCTTGACCATCTTAAAGCTTATCAACGATCATTATCTAAGCAATACAATCAAGGTGTTCTTCCTAGGACTTTTAAGGTAGGTGAACTAGTTCTCTATGAGAATCAGTGAAATGTAAATGCACCACTTGATCAAAAGGGGAAGTTTGGCCCTAATTGGTTAGGCCCTTACATTTTCATCTTTGTGTATGGTTTTGGTGCATATGCATTGTCATCTATGGATGGGACACCTCTAAAAGAACATGTTAATGCAATGCACTTTTGTCGATACTATGTGTAGCACGTCTATGTGTCACATGTATAATGTTCACTCCTCAGGGTGGCAACGTCGCACGTGTTGACATTCCTTCATTAACACATTATGAAATTTTTTTGTGTTATGATGCAACCATGTGTGTGTGTGACACATACATACGTGTGTTTCTACTATGCTATGTATCCATGCATTACATTACATCTTTTGGTTGGGAAATTAGATCATCATTGTATCTAACTAACATACATCCATGTGTGTTTATTAAGTCATGATAGCATCTAATTTAACATACATCCATACATATGATATCCATTGCATCAACATACATGGAGAAGAGGAGCATATACATAAAGTAAAGAACACCATGATATTAGAACCAAAATCTCATGTGTATATATATGTATCAATGTCATGAACATCTATTGTGCCACTGACATAAAAAACTAAGTGGTTGTTGTATATATGTGTCAACATCTATACATCAGAAATGATCTACATAATATATAACATCACTAAAAAAAAGATGTACAAAATGGATATCTAAGCCCCGGGCATGTGGCTCCCTGAGCCCTCTAGTTCTGGTGGTTGTGGTCAAGGCTAAACAGTGGACATGGAGTAGGCCCTTTGTGACCAAAAAATAGAAAGTTCCACATGGAATCCTCTTATCTCTTCCTTGAGAGAGGCTATGTGGATCTCTACTACCCTAAGCGTGTCCCGAAGTTGCTGGTCCCCTACGGGCTGCCCTGCGAGGTCATTGAGCTGGCTCTAAAGAGTGTCACGTGCTTGATCAACTCCCTCTGCTCTCGTCATAGCCGCATCTCGCCTAGCCAAGGCAAACAACAACTCTGCTGAGACCTGATCTCTCTATCCTCGGGCAGTGGCGACATCAACTGTCATCTGTACAATCTCCACCTCTGCCTCCTTATTCATGCTTATGTTCGAGAGTTACAAAATCAAACCTCTTCTTGGTCGTTCACAAAATTGGGGTTGGATATCATTGGAAAAATATCACCTCTTTCCTCTAAAGGACATGTCTTTATCATCACTGCTACCAATTGCTTCACGAAGTGGGTTGAAGCTGTCCCACTTCGATCCATGACTGTTGAAGCTATTTGTAGATTTCTCTTAAATAACATCATTGCTCACTTCAGATTGCCTTCTACCTTTTTTTCCAATAATGGTATTCCATTTAAGAACAAGAAAGTGAAGAAATTTTTGGAGAAATCTCATATTTAGAATAGATCCTCTACACCGTAATATCCTCAATTTAATGGCCAAGTAGAAGCCTCTAACAAAACTCTTGAGCTCATTCTTTGGAAAAAAGTGAATAAACATGGTAAGGATTGGCACATTCAATTGACATACGCTTTGTGGGCCTATTGCATAAGTGTTTTTAAGGAAATGGGAACAATGCCTTACAACCTCATGTACAACACTGACGTTATCATGCCTTTGGAGTTGGAATTTCATCTTTGTGGGTTTCCCTTAAAAGGGTAATTGATGATGAAACTTATCGATCTAATCATTTGCATCAGCTTGAGATGTTGGATGAGAGTCGATTACAAGCCCTCAACCATCTTAAAGATTATAAATGATTGTTATCTAAGCAATACAAATAAGGTGTTCTTCCTAGGACTTTTAAGGTAGGTGACCTAGTTCTTTATGGGAATCAACAAAATGTAAATACACTGCCTGATCAAAAGGGGAAGTTCAGCCCTAATTGGTTAGGCCCTTACATTGTCATCTTTGTGTATGGTTTTGGTACATATGGATTGTCATCTATGGATGGGACACCTCTAAAATAACCTATTAATGCAATGCACCTTTGTTGATACTATGCGTAGTATCTATGTGTCATATGTATAACATTCACTCCTCAGGGTGGCAACGTCGCATGTGTTGACATTCCTTCAATAACACATTGTGAAAAAAATTGTGTTATGATGCAACCATGTGTGTGTGTGTGTGGCATACATACATGTATTTATACTATTCTATGTATCCATGCATTACATTACATATTTTGGTTAGGCAATTAGATCATCATTGTATTTAACTAACATACATCCATGTGTGTTTATTAAGTCATGATAGAATCTAATTTAACATACATCCATACATATGATATCCATCACATTAACATACATGGAGGAGAGGAGCATACACATAAAGTAAAGAACACCATGATATTGGAACCAAAATCTCATGTATATATATATATATGTATGTATCAATGTCATGAACATGTGTCATGCCACTACCATCAAAAAATAATTGGTTGTTGTATATGTGCCAGCATCTATACATCGAAAATGATCTACAAAATATATACCACCGCTACAAAAATGATTTAAAAATTGGCTATCTAAGCCCTGGGCATGTGGCTTCCTGAGCCCTCTAACTCTGGTGGTTGTGGTCGGGGTTGAACAGTGGATGCAGAGTGGGCCCTCTATGACTGAGAAATAGAAAGTGTTGCATGGAATCCTTTGATCTCTCCTTAAGGGAGGCTATGTGAATCTTTGTTTCCTTAAGAGTGTCCCAAATTTGTTGGTCCCCTACAGGCTGCCCTACAAGGTCATTGAGCTAGCTCTGAAAAGCATCACGTGGTTTCTTGAAACCCTATACTCTCATCATAGCCACATCTCGCTCAACCAAGGAAACCCATAGCTCTGCTGAGATGTGATATGTCTATCCCTGGGAAATGGTGGCATCAGTTGTTATCTGTACAATCTCCACATGTGCCTCCTTGTACGTCATCCTCAAACACACGACTGGCTTGAAAAGTGGGGTGTGTCACCTTGTTGTGACTGGCCAGTAAGTGTCGAGGATGGGGCCTTGGATTGACGCAATAGGGGCCACCTTTGATATGCATTGAGCAAAGAGCCTAGTGCACCCCTGTGCATCCACTACGACCATATAGAGAAGAGATATATCAATATAGACATAAAGCTAAAGTAAGAAATATATACATGAGATGAAAAATGAAAGTACTAAAATGAAATGACATTATATAACTACTATACTTGGGTCCCCCGGCTGCTATTATAGGTTAAGGGGTGGTGCAATGCTAGGACCATACCATTTTCCTTTGATGCTCCTCTCAGTGCTGCTAGAGCCATCGTGAGGTCGATGATAGGATCTGGTGTCATAGACGAGACAAGTACTGTGAGTGGGGGAGAAGACATCCTTCATTGTTGCATCAACCTCACCTTTGCTACTGCCACCTCCTCCTCACCCTACTGTTGCTACTACTCTCCACCTCAATTTTCCTACCTCCGCCTCTGCCCCAACAGGGCATCACCCTAAATCCCTAGATACCCTTGGGGGAATTCATCAAAAAAATGGGTGTAGGGTTGTACACCTCCCACTAGGCCCAATAGCCTCTCGCCACTCCTACATTATCGACCAACTGTATCTCTGGTAGGTCTTGATCATCGACGTAGTCATTAAAAAGGATAATGTCAACAATGGTGGGTCGTTGATTATTTACCGATCATGTGGCACTCCTCACGACCCGTGCATAAGATGGGGCCATGGGGGAATGATCTAAATGTGGCCATACTATCGCATAAATTGGGCCCAGTAGTATGGCATGATCACAAAATATGTGTGACCCAAGAGCAAAACGGTCACGTTGTAGGTTCCTCAAGAACTTGCCATCATCTACCCAATGAAAAAATTGGTGGGGCTGTCATCTGACCTGGTTCGGTTGTAGGGTGTCAAATTACACTTATTAGAACTATAGGTCTCCATGCCTCCACTGTCTAATTATCTCATACCAATGAGCCATGGGTATTGTATAATCTTGCACTCAAGGATACCCCTCGGGTCATGTACATGTAATGTGGGAAAAGGCCCACACCTACAACAAGGTGCATGTTGTTAGGCTCCAAAACTCATAGTTTTCATACCTTCCCATCTCTTGGTATAGGTGTGCAAGCATGTTATTCCCCCACGCAAACACCATCCTACACTCATCCATCTCTTGGATAGTATACACAATGCCCTCGTGCAAGTGAGAGCCTCGTACATCTATCATGACCCTAGTGGCCATAGTGATAACCAAAACATGTTGTGATAGGGGCACAACAACACTGCCTTGCTCAAACCAGCATGTGTAGATGTGGCCAATCGTGTTGTTGTCAT
>VDFB02387642.1:0-27907 GCA_007258455.2 Sequoia sempervirens | reverse complement strand
ATAGGGCAGGTGATCAATAATGTTGCTAAGTTTTGTTTTACAATCCATCAATGAATTGGGCATAAAGAATTTTAAGGATCTTGAGTATATTAGAGCACCGTTTGAGTCAACCGGCCTCACTGAACTTGTCACAGAGCTTTAATTTCACTTCTTTTTTAAAACTGTTTTGGTGTTGTATGTATAAGAAGTTATGGGGATGGTTGTATGTTCATAAGCTTCTAAAAACTATTAGAATTCTAGGTGTGTTAAACACCATTTAGGCCAACCAGCCTCTCTGTTACAGACCTGTAGTTTTGAAGTGGGATGTTCAGTATTTTGGTCCTTTGATGTATTTTGGTTTAATTAGTAGTGGGGATTTCTTTATTGCAGTGTATAGCGAAGGAGTATGCTAAGAGAGGTGCAAAATTGGTTCTAGTAGCGAGGAGGGAACACAGGCTTCAGGAAGTAGCAGAGGAGTGCAAAGTCTATGGTGCAGAGGATGCCCTTGTTTGCCCTGGTGACTTGACAAATCCAGATGACTGTAAGAAGATTGTGGACTTTACAATTGCCAGCTTTGGACGATGTTAAGTGTCTCTGCTCTTTCATCTGCACATAATATCATGTTTGTCTATTTAATGTCAAAATTCACTGGCAGACTTTATATGTAGAAAGACTAGTTTTTAATTCAATGTCAATGTTAACAGAGCATTTACATGGCTAGATAGTCTGGTGGCTTGCACCCAGTCTCATCCCCTGAAATGTCATTTGAGTGAGGCAGACCTCAACTGCAATGCAACCCTGGTGGATTGTATGAGGAACTGCATTGAAACTACTACCCTCATGAGTTGAACTAGAAGGAGTGAAATTTTATTATAGAATATATTACTTCAGTGATTAGCCATGCAGCTTTTCCTAAAATTGATGGTAGTTAAGATGTTATGTATATAGTATTTACCATGCATAAAGAAGCTTCAAAGTTGGATTCAAGCAGGCTCTAAAAGCCCCTGATAGTTTACTAACCTGACTATGATGTATTACAAGGGCTGAAAAGTTTACTAATTTTAAGTGAAAATTTAATGGGATGTTGGGAGAGTGCTATTGGATGGCAATTTCCATTGTCAATGTAGATCTTTCATAGATGGGTATCTCATTCTGATGGAATCTGAAACTAGGTTCAGATGATGAAAAACTAACTTAGTGAAAATGTCAAGTTACTGGGTAAATCGTTTGTATATGCATGGGGAGATGAAATTTTTAGTGTAATATATAACTGAAATCCTTCATGTATTAATCCAGGCCATGTTCTTGACTTGAACTTTGTCATTGTTGTATTACAGTGAATGTTCTAGTCAACAATGCTGGAATTGCTGGAGGGTCATTATTTGAAGAATATAAGAGTTCGCCCCAGTATAAGAAAGTTCTGGTAAATCCCACTGCATATTTAAACCTTCATTTTTCAGAGTATTCAGATTTTCTCTTTTTTTTGGTACTGTTCTCCAAATCACAAATATGATTGAACAGAAATAAAACAATAGGATAAGGGCAGCAAATCTACTTACCATCCTTTGCTCTGAGATGAAAATGCAGGATACTGATTTCTGGGGACATGTATACACAACCCACTGGGCTTATGAACACCTTCGGCGCACCAAGGGTCAGATAGTCGTCACAGATTCCATGACTGCATTTCTTACTTACCCATATTTGGCAGTTTATAGTGTATTTTCTCAAACTCTTTATTCCTTTTCATACCAATGTTGATTACTTGAATCCTGATTCAAGTCTGAATTGGAAGAAAAGAATTTCCACATTAACCTCAATAATTCCTTGGTTTTTTTCTTTTCTTTTCCAGGCATCCAAATCAGCACTATTAAACTTTTTTGAGACACTCAGAATTGAATCGATTGGTACATCCATAACAATTACCATCGCATTTCCTGGTTTTATACACTCTGAATTAACAGCAAAAGAAGCCCCGGTAAGAATTGCATTCATCAGTGATCTGTAAAGTTCATCATACCTAAGTGATCTGTGAAGTTCATTAATATTATCCATATGGATTGATCTAATCCTATTAGGGGTATGTGGGTTTGGTCCTATATGGAGAATGTGGGATTGGTCATAGAAGATTTCATCATCTGTTATCCCTGCTAGACATAAATCCTCTGTTCTTTACAGAAAGATTACTCCATAGCAAACTTCAAGAAAGTACTAGTATCATTCCAAGAACATAGAAGAAAGTCAGGTGTAAGTCCACTGTAGTCCCTATTGGTTTAGTATTGAACCTTCTCAAAATTCGAGCATTGCCTAGTCCATATTAGACGGCTAGTTATTTAATGTATCAGGACTCCATTGAAAAGCAGAGTACTCTGTCTGCAATTGTATCAAAACTGAAAGATTATCATTTAGGAAGTGTATGGACTAATAAAGATGGATAATGCTGTTTCTTTGTCCAATTTCAGGGAAAGGTGCCATGGTGGTTCCCTCTGATGAGAACAGAAGATGCTGCTGAGGCGATTGTGAAAGCTGCATTGAGGAAGAAACGACAAGTTATAACACCAAGCTGGTATTCGGCCATTCTGTGGTGGAAATTTACGATCCCAGAAATACTAGAATGGATCCCAAGAGTTTTCATCTTGGGAAAACCCCCAACAACAACAATAGAGACCATGTGCAATGTTCTTTTGGGGAAATCTGACACACAATCACTGTTTGAAAGGCTAAAGCTTTCCTGAGCTGTATGAAAGACTATCAAATAGAATAATGCCTTCTAAAAATTCTTAGTAGAAGAATAATTTCTAGAAAAGTATATTGTTGCTGAAGCTCTTAGAATACCATTGACAAAGCTTGGCACAAAGTCATCAAAGGGAAAAGGAAATAGAAGATTTTCCGTTTTAGTGTTGAAAACAATCATCTCGGCATACAAACTATCATTTCTAGAATAAAATAGATCTTTGTTGAGAAAGCAACTACCTTGACTCTATATCTTATTTTTTTTGTTCAGCCCCTTTTTTCATAGCTTAAGCCCCCTCTTTTTTTCATAGCTTATTTTCAATTCCTAAGGAGCAGCTATTCCATGAAAATATGAAAAGATTCCAAATTATCCTATTCTCATAAATAAAAAATTTCATGGGGACATTCTAATTGCTTATTTTTAAGCAAAAAATGGACTTAAGCAGCCGCATGGGGATAAGGGGTAAGCATTGACCGCTTAAGTCACTAATGTGGGTCCTCTTAATCTGTCCTATTTCTTGTTCATCATTGTGGTTAGCAGATGTTCCCTCTTCCTATTCAAACAATGATTCCATTAACGTTCCAATTCAAATTTTGTTCCCACACAAAATTTAGTGGAGGCCTATAAGTGTTTGATCGCATAAGACGGGAGCACCAAAGCAAGATATCTAATGCACAACAAATATGCAAAGAAGGTGGTAGAGGGCACTCCCATCTATCTTGTTGCTTCACCATTGGCAACAAATAGGTTTTGAACCCTATTGGTTTCTATTTGCCAGCATACTCCCGACCTGTGCCAAATGGGAGATTTGAAACAGGGTATGGACATCCATCAAAGCGTAACAAATGGGGGATTATTATTGGATATTGCAATTGGCAATGCTTGGGTAGACATGTATCCAAAATGTGGAAGCATAGACAAAGCATGTGAACTGTTTGACTAGATGTGTCAAAGAAATGTGATCTCATGGAATGCTATGATTGCAGGATATGCACAAAATGCATTTGTTGAAAAGGATTGAGAAAATTTCAACCAAATGCGATTGGCAGGTGTAAAGTTAGACTCCACAACCTTTGCCAACATCCTCCTAGCCTATGCCAAAATGGGAGCTTTAGAATAGGGTATGGATATCCATTGCAGGATAAACGATGGAGGAATTTTGTCACATGTAGCTATAACTACCTGCAAAAGGTGTAAGCATTGTTAAGATAGGTGAACTATTTAGATATGAAAAGTGTGGAAGTATGGACAAGGCACTTGAATTGTTTGACAGAATGCCTCAAAGAGCTTTGTTTTCATTGAATGCCCTGATTGTGGGATATTAACAAAATTGAATTTTTTGAAAAGGCTTAAGAAACTCCCAACCAAATGCAATTGGCAGGTGTAAATCTAGATGCTACAACCTTTGCCAACATCCTCCAAGCCTATGCTAATAAGAGCTTTGGAACAAAGTATGGACATCCATTAAGGCATAAAGGGTAGATGCAATTGCTATAGTAGTGTAAAATCTGCCACTCAAGCACTACAATTTTTTTGTTTTCGAAGTTCAATTCACCACAACTACCAACCTAACTGACCAAGTAGTTTCATCTAAATTGGAAGTGCTAATTACAAAAGTTCTTCATTCACCAAGATGACAACAAGTTAACATCACCCCTTTTATGCTTACACTAAAAGGTGTTAAGCTCATACAACTAGGGCCATTTCTAGACCCAAACCTAAACTTCAAGGGTTTATGGTGACCTTGCCCACATATCCCCTCATGGGAATCAAAGGATTCATAGTTTTCCCCACCAATATTAGAGGGACTTCATTCTCTTCTCTTGCATGAGATCTCTTATCTCACTTTTAACCTATGACTATTAGGTAAACATTAAAATGTCAACTTAGTCTAATTATAATATAAGGACTTATAACTTTTCCATCAAGTGTTGGGTCCATACCAAACATTACCAAGCATGTTACTAAAAAAACATTCACAATATTCACAAGGGGTATATAATACCATAATCCCAAAGATCATACACAATGATTGTCATGAGCATACCTCCATATACACAAGTTGGCTAACTCATTCACATCACAAGTACAACAATAACCATATCATACAAAGATCACAAGATCACAAGTACAATGGTGATTGACTCATATGTACATCACAAGTACAATGGTGATTGGCTCATACTCATATCACAATTACATTAGTGATTGGTTCTAGCATACATCACAAATACACAATGACGAGCTCCTGCATACATCACATACATAGTGACAAGCTCCAATGTACATCACATATATACATAGTGAAGACTCCAACATACATCACATACAGAGTGATCGACTAACACATCACAATGGCTAACTAAAAAATCTCCATAATGCATCCCAAATAGAAAGAATATCAGTGTAATGTGCACTACATTTTGGGTTCTATCCTTTCCACTGGTCTTCTGCACCATTGGAAAAATGAGAAGAGGATTTGGTGCATCCCATACTACATCATGGGTTCACCCTCTACACCACAAGGGAAAGTACACAGTCTAAAAATTGGGAAGAGGATTCTTTGCATCCCATATTACAATGCAGGTTCGTCCACCATCCCAAGGCTTTCCACAAGTAGAGAACCTACCATAACCTAATAGATTCTGAATTCAATCGCCTATAGGCCACTAGTGACAATTCTATCCACCCAAGAAGAAGTAGCTCCCGACATATGCCACCTTGTGACCTTAGTGATATTATTAGATATCTCCTTCACAATCTTGGTAACACTGGCATCAATCACTTTTGTGCCCTTAATGATAGCCAATGAACCCCCTTGATACAATGGTTAGCCTCAAATTACCGTTACCTGCACAAATGGGTCCCTACTTGTGCAACCATTACCGTATCATAATCATAACCAAAGTAGCCCATAGCAACTTTCACCTCTGTGAACTAGGTGAATTCTAACTAGTCCCTAACAAAATCTCAGAAATTGATCATTGGCATGATCCAATGATTTCCTATCACTACTCAAATATCTTGGAGGCTCACACTATAACGAAGCTGAAGTAGTAGAACAACTTCCTACACTAATCTTGAGAGGAGAATAATGCAAAACTTTTACAGATCTAAATAACAATTACAGAAACTTAAAAAAAGATAAACACAAATATCATGCATACCACAACATAGTGATTTACATGGGGAAAACCCTTTCAGGAGAAAATCCCAACACTCCAAAAGCCACCCAATATATTACTTAGAAATCACAAAGATTATAATATACTTGCAGAGCAAGCTTCTAATAGGAGTATCACCAAGCATAGATCTAGAGGTAACACAACTACTATCACTCTTAGAATACATCACAATACATAGCTATATTACAATGTCCTCACAAAATAGGGTTTCCTTCTAGGGAAAGCCAAGCCAACAAAAATATCGTCTGTCAAATATGAGACATAATGATGAACGGTCCAGATTTACAATAATAAAGTGTACATAAAATTTGGCTTTTGGGGGTGTTGCCCATGAGCCCCGGCTAGCGTGCGCTACCCCCTGAACTCCCAACTAGGGGGATGATAGGGGCTGAAAGGCCCATAGTCTCTAAACACCATCTAAACTTCTTTGTGCTCATAGGTTTAGTTAAAAAATCATCAACATTCATCAAAGTCTCTACCTTAACTAGCTTTACCCTACCATATTCGACCATATCTCTAACAAAATGATACTGTATATCAATGTGTTTGGTCCTAACATGAAATGTTGGGTTCTTGGCTAGACATATCACACTCTGACCATCGCAATAAATTTTCACTGCACCTTGTTTTATTCCAATATCCAAACATAGTCTCTTAAGACAAATGGCTTCTTTACAAGCATGAGTAGCTACCATATCCATCTTTGCAATTTCAATGTCATCACTTAGATTAAGCACAATGGGATGTCTAATGATAATATCCATAGAATTTTGTTTATGTTGCGGCGAGGGTGGAGAGGTATCATGCTCTGCTTCATACAAGTTTGGATTCTGATTTTCTATGTTATTTTCTTCTTTTTCTTGTAACAAATGAGTAATATCATGACGTCTATGCCTACGCTCTCCAACATTGTGATTTATTTTCATTCAATTTTCAAGTTGTGTTTGTGTAGGAGTGGGTTTATTAACCATAGGTTCCTTTTCTTCCCTTAAGGGAGGAACATAAGGAATCATGGGAGGTTGTTCAGCCACATTCTCTAAGTTAGCTTTGTAAACTTGTTTGACTTTAGGAGGCGCGACAAGATTTGTTTAATTACCATGTGGTCTATTATAGGAAATAGGTAAAGGATTTGTCATAGGTTGGTCTTGGCTACTTGGAAGGGTTTTTGGTTCAATCATTGTTTTGTCAATGATATGTGGCTTAATCATGGGTTGAGGCATATTACCAAGGGATAATTCGGCTATGCGCTTTGCCTTAAACTTATGATAGGATTTGAAAAATAAGTCCTCATGGGGTCAAATAGGTTCTATAGGCTTGGGCCAAAAGAAATCCAATGAAAATTTCCCACGGGAAGACACAAGATTAAAGCCACTATGATGCACAATAAAAATCTCATTGCCAAATGAAAATTTAAACATTTATGCACAACCGATGGGACAAAATTCATGGAGTGAAGCCATGGATAGCCTGACTTCACACAAAATTGGTCCAAAGTCGAGATGATGGTGAATGATACATTTAATTCTTTTGGTCCAATCTTAAGAGGGAGATTTATCGAACCAATTGTAGGGCAAGAAAAATCATTATGCATTTTGACCCATGCTTTCGGTCTTTCATATATATCTTGATAGAGTTCACGCACAAATAGGAATTCTTTAGTGATCATGTTCTCTACATAGATGAGATCAATTAATATCCCATTAGAAGATTTTTCATTGATTCTTCTGGCTATGTAAAGAAGACCATTGGGTGTGCATGTTTAAGTATGTATTGTTGTGAGAAAACAATGTCAAGCGGTATCTTAGTTAGGCCCTTATGAGGTTTAGTATCAATAAATGCGACCAAATCATCCATAAGTTTGTTCTTATTGTCTTTCATGTTTTCATTATCTGTGTCCACATTCATCACATCATTCTTTGTTTCACTAGCTTTGACAAAGGAGATATTATGATTAGGCATAGGATTGGTAAAGATTTGCAAATTTTGATTAGGAGGAGCTACAAACCTATTACCTTGATCATTAACAACTCCAATTAGGATATGAATAAAATTAATGAGGTTTTGCACAAGATGTTTAAAACATTTGCAATCTTCTATATCATGTCTATTTTGTCGATGAAAATGGAAATAAGCATTTGGTCTATAGTTTGAAGGTAAAGGCTTAGTAGGATTAGGAGCTCTAACAGAAGGTAGGGAAATAAAATTCTTTTCTAAGAGCTACAACATGGTATTATGAAGGGTATTAGGTATGGGTGTAAATTGTTTATTTCTATCCATAGCTTGGCATATAGTTTTGTTGTCTTTACAACAACCACTTTGGTGTTAAAATCTTGATTGAATTGAGGGGGATTAAGTTGTAGGAAGCCCATTTTTTTATTAAAGGTTGGTATTTGGTTTGAGGTATGGATTCAAACTTTCTGGGATGGTTAGAGGGAGTTTTCGCTTCACAACTACTAACCAAATTTTGGTAATCATGAAGGGTTGTACACAACTATTTGAAGGAATAAAATCTCAACATCTGAAGCTTAGTTTGGATCTTATCTTGAAAATTGAAAATAATGATTCTTTGAACGTCAGCATTAGGAATCTTAATGTTTATTTGTGAATAAAACATTTGGTATCTTGTTATGAAATCAATGACTTTTTCATCAACCTTTTGCTTACATGTCATCAAATCAGCTAGGGTCCTCTTGGGACCCATGTGAATTTGGAAACTTGGTTGTAGAAGGCTGCGCAATAAGTTCACTGAATGAACCAATTAAATTATTCAGTAGAAAACCACTCTAAAGCATCATCTTTCAAGGATCGATGGAATAACTTAGCCAAGAGTTTATCTTCAAAAATGAAGTCACTACATAAGGTTGTGTAAGTGGAAACATGGCTAACAGGATCTCCTTTCCGACCATATTTATCAAACCTAGGAACCTCTATACCTTGTGGTACATTTGTGTTCTCAATATCTCCAAGGATAATGGATTGGTTTTGATGTATTGTGAAGATTGGCCATTGTTTTTTGGTTTAAGGTGGTGATTTGTTGTTGGGGATGACATGTTTTGAAAAAGTGTGTTAAGGATGGGTCATTTTGGTATTATGAGATGGAGGTGAATAAGGTGGAGTGGTGTATGTATGTGGAGGGCAAGTGACTTGTAAATTTGTGAGGGGGGATGGTTGAGGAGAAATGAGAGTTGAATCCACAAAGCTAGAAGGATTCCCAGTGGAAATACCTAAGGAAGTGTTAACATTGCTAGTAGGTTGGATGGACAAGGTAACATGAGTACTAGTGTATGTAGGAATAGAGGTGAGGGTTGAGGAAGGAGGAATTGAATTTCCACCTTGGATTTTATTCTACCCCAAAGGTTGAGCACAATTATTCATGGTAGGGATGTTTTGGTCAACAATATGAGCTAAAATTCACACAATCTCTATTCCATGTTCATTTTCAAGAATTTTCCTCATGTGCTATCTAAAGCATGAATGACACTACTACTAATGTTTTTAGAAGTCACAAAGTTTTGCAATTGTTCTACTTCTTCATCTATCCTTCTTATGTTCTCTTGTAGGACACTAGCAACATCATGCACATTAGTTGTGGGTAGGAAAGGCATTGGAAATGAGGTATGAAGACTATGATCCATAGAGGTTTGATTATCAACACTATTAGTGAAAGAGTTGGAGAACCCAAGACCCATGATGAATGGTGTATCACGAGATGACATGAGTCTCGAACTATGTCTCACAATAGTATTGCTAATAGGACACCAAGTTGTAAAGCTCATACAAGTTTCACAAACTTGTTATGCACCCAAAATGGAAAGAAGGTGAAATGCAATAAAGTAACCTAGGATGTAAAGTGCAATGAAAATATGTAAATGAAAATTTCAGATTTCAAACAAGATAATTTTCTTATTATTCTATGTAGAAACTTGAAAATAATGTCTTGTAAATGTAATTTTGAAATCACAGTGCAATGCACTAGATTTATCAAATGAAGCTAGATATGATCAATTCTACTTGAAATTTTTTTTGTAAACTAAAACAAAAAAATTGAAAACAACAAAATAGAATGTAGAAAAAAATGTTTTAATGCCTAGAAAATTAGGAAGTGACCCTGATTAGGGACTCATTCATCCAAGGGAAAATGGGTCCTAGGTTAGGGTTTTTAAAAATATTTTTGTAGATTTTTGAGTTGATTCCATTGGTTTCTAGATTATGATTTGAAATAGTGAGTTACAGTTTGAATTTTCTATGAAATTAAGATTGAATGCAAATGCAAAATATGAAAAAATGAAAAACTAGGAGACCTAATTTGATGTATAATTTTGTTTCAATTTTCAAATGTAAATGAATGATGATTTAATGTTATGTAAATGATTTGCAAATGACTGATTTTTTTTGTATTTTTAAGATTTCAAGAATGCAAAGATTCAATCCTAAAACCCGTAAATGCAATGCAAAGTACAATGCAAGTTAAATAAACCTAAATGAGATTCAATTCAATGCAATGAAATAAAACTTAATGTAAAATCTAGATCTAGGGTAAAAGTGGACTCCAAAATAAAAAAAATCAATGATCAAAAGTTAGGTTCACCAAAATAAAACATAGAAAAATAGGGGTTTTAATAAAATGGGGTCAACCAAATATGGTAGGAAATGGACCTAATTTCATCCATTTCATTAGAAAATGAGATCCACACAATGAATTGACTAGCAACCTTGAGGTGATCAATTCAAAGTGTGAATCTATTGATTTCCTTTTTTTGCAAGGACAAAGGTTGTGATTAAACATCACTTTGGGGAGAAAGATTAAAAATAGCAAATCAAACCCAAAATACAATCTACAACTTGGATCTTGAAGATTAAACTCAATACTGATGGAACCAGAAATCATATTGCAGATTAGAGAGAGGGAAGATGATGTTTACCAATCACCAAAAGAGCTCTACTGAAGCTAACCTGAGACTCATTTGCCCAGGGGTGAATGGGTCTTGGTTTAGGGTTTCTCTATAACTTTCTGGAGCCTCTGCTATAGATTTGAATCTCTCAATTTTCCCAAGTTTCAGGTTCAAAATGTTGGAAATAAATTTTGTAATTGAGTTTCTGTGTGATGACAACTTTCTTGATAACTTTTGCAACTTTGACAAGTCCTCCAATTTTTCTCTTCTAGAGATCTTCAAGAATTCTTCCACCTAAATATGCAAACACAAATCAAGAGGGAATTAAATGTTTTTTTTTGGTGAATGGGGGTTTGCCTTGTTCAAACCCTGTTTTGGTAATCACACCTTGAAATGAAACAAAATAGCATGAAAGGAATGATGAATGAACAAAGCAATGCCACAACTCACCAAACCCTTGGATGACCCTTGGAATATAGATCCGCAACTTGCATGAAATGGCTTCAATGGATGTGGACCTTTGATCTTGAATCTTGATTTGAAACAATGTCTTTAATGCTTGAATGGATCTTGAACACTACATCAACATATTAGCTCCAATAACATTCATGATGCAAGAAGACCTTGATATGATAATTGGATCTTGATTTCTGCAATAATTCTTCACTAAATCTACTCTTTAATTCCTTGAAATTCTCTTGAATTTCTTTTGATCTCATAAACTTTCTCTCTTCAAATTTGCTAGATTGCTTAGATCAAATTTTCTAGGTGAAACATAGTGAAATAAACTTATATTTATAGGTATATAACATTAATTTCTCTAAATTCAAATAACACAAGCCAACATGTGAATATGATAAAATGCCACAAAAAACATAATTAAAATTTAATTCCTAGGTCAAAGTGAGGACCCATTCACCCATGGGCGAATGGGTCCTAGGTCACTCACCTATGACACACATTGCTCAATGAAAAGTGTTATGTTTAGGTATTAATGAATGTCGGGTTTTTCTCTTTAGAAAATATGATTAATTAGGCTTGGATTGACAATTAAGGAAAATTAACCTCAATTAATTAAAGGATCCCTAAATAAGTGTGAAGGGGTACACTTTACAACACCACATTAAGGCACAATTAAGTCCACTTTAATTAATAGGGCCCTAAACTTAATGTAAATATGTAAAATACATATTACAACATTAAATTAAGGCATAATTTAGTTTATTTTAATATTAATTCCTAATTAAGTGTGAAAAAGGGATACCTTTTCCTACACTACAGTTACCACCAGCCTCAAAGGCACAACATTTGGTTTGCATTTGTTTCAATAAAATAATGAATTAGTAATTGAGTGAATTAGGATACGCATAAATGTGGAATAAATCATAGGAACCATGATGTAAGCCAATGGAGGTTGAAAAACACACTGTATAGTTTAACCTGCAACTGGACATACACATTGAAAACAAAATTGTAGCTTTGCATCAACATAATATGAAGAGTTCAATTTATTTAAAGTGTACATAGCTCTTTTTCCTGCAAAGGAAGGTTGTGAAATCCAACCAATCCTTGAGGTAACTTGAAATGAATAGGAAAAGAACATATTACAAAGTATGAACTACATTTGTGCAGGTTGAACAACATAATGTATAGTTCAACTTGCAACTTTGTGTGTAGCCTAAAATCATAACATGAAAAATCAAATGATTATACTTGTACAAATGCATGACACAATAGAAAATATTACAAGAAACGTTGGTTGTGGTGCATATGTATATCTCTAACTTACATAATGTCTTATTTCCATACAAATTTTGTAACTTGCTTCTTAGACCTACGTCTAGATTTGTGTTTGAAATCAAATAAAATCCTATAGCAATACATTAGTTTATATTCCACCCTTTATTATCTACCTTCTAATGATGAATCTTAAAACAAATTCATGGAATCTATGGGTAAATCCTTTCCTTTGTATCAATAAATAAAAATTATTTATAATAAAATTGAAACATCACATCAAGGGAGGTTTCAATGTAGATGTGGGCTATCTTGATTCTTCCTACCTTATTCCATGTAAACATGTTCACTTACACTGGACCATTTTTTCCTACATAATTCATTAAGGAGTGAGAGTCCTCACCTTTATATTGTAGTTGAAAATATTAAAAATACATTTAGTCATACTATGACTATAGCCAAACAAATTTAATCATATACAATAGCTAATCAAATGTATTAGAAATAATTACATTAGGTAAATTTTTTATAATAAATAATGATAAAGGAAAAAAAACAAAATGACCCAACTTTTGTAGTAGGCTATGAGATAACTCATTCAAACACTCAAAATATTAAAATCTAAAGTCATGTTTTTCTTGTATCTAGATCCTCTCACTAGTGAATTTTTTTGACAATTTTACTTTGCTTTGCTAGATTGAATCATTCTTAGACTGGGGATGAGTCATGGGTACACATAGCTCCATTATACCAAGAAAATAAATATGAAATCCAATGATGCAATTTAGATAACATTGAATGGTAACCATTTTTTCATAAATACAAGCAATCTCAATTCAATACCATTTTGTTTACATATTTCTTACAAATTATGGATCAAATAAGACAATAAAATTTCAAATAAATTACAATAATAAACTAAACATGTGTTACTTAAAAAACACATATTGTGTATTTCTACTTATAATTGTCCATATAAATCATATCTAATTGCCAACAATTTGTTATAATAGTAGGCAACATGTGGAGTATGAAGTGTGTACTTTGAAGGTTAAACCTATGCCACTCTTGAGAGGTGTTGTGATTTTAATTGTAGATTTGATTATACACATAACATAACCAAAGGGGTTGGAATTATTATGAACTATAGGTTAAAACATGCAGTGTGTTTTGCACATTGTGTACTTTGAAGGTTTCCCCATTATATAAAGTGCATGTTAGAAAGGACAACATGGTTGTAAATATCCTATTTGTTATAATATATCCATAACTATATATATATGTTAGTATACATTTGAAAGAACAACAAAATTTAGTAATTGTGTGTTGGCTATTAAAAATTCTAATTTTCAAAACATGGTGTGTTTTCTAACCTGCATTTGACAAGGTATCCAAAACATATCCTATTTTGAATAATTAACTAAGGAGAAGTGTATTATATTTTCCTAATAATACAAATAATGTTTTTTTATTTGAATTGTAGATCTAGATATACATAGATCATAACCATAAGGGTTGGTGTTGTTGTGAACTACGGCTTGAAACACGTAGTGTGTATTGCACATTGTGTACTTTAAAGGTTGCCCCATTATATAAAGTGTCGGTTAACAAAGGAAGCATGTTTGGAAAGGTCTTATTTTTTATAATATATCTATAACTATGCATATGTCTGTCTACATATGAAATAACAACTGCATTTCACAATTATAACTTGTTGGGTATGAAAAATTGCAAGTATCAAAACATGGGGTGTTTTCTAACTTGTATTTGATAGGGTTTCCAAAATACACTATGTTTTGAATCTTCAACTAATGAGAAGTGTATTGTATTTTCCTAATTCTAGAAATAATAATGTTTTTATTTGAATTTCAAACCTGGATATACATGGATCATAAGCACAAGGGTTGGGGCCATTGTGAACTATTGCTTAAAACATGCACTGTGTTTTGTGTAGTGTTTACTCTAAAGGTTTCCATATTATATAAACTTCGGGTTGATAAAGAAAAAAAGTTTTGAAAGATCCTATTTATTATAAGAAATCAATAACTATATGTGTGCTTGTCTACATTTGATAATTGTGTGTTGATTATGAGAATTTGCAAGTTTCAAAACATGGCATGTTTAGTAACTTGCATTTGATAAGATATCTGAAACATACCTTATTTTGTATCCTCTACTAAGGAGAAGTCTATTATATTTTCTTAGATCTAGCAATAATGATCTTGTTGCTACTCAAATTGTAGATCTCAATATATACACATATCAAAAGCATGAGGGTTGGGGGAATTGTTGTGAACTACAAGTTAAAACACATGTTTTTTGCATAGTGTGTACTCTGAAGATTGCCCTATTATTTAAAGTGTAGGTAATAAAAGACAACCTTTTTTTAAAGCTCCTTTTTGTTATAAGGCATCCATAAATATACATATGTCTTTCTACATTTGAAATGACAACACCATTTAACAATTGTGTGTTCAGTATGAGAAATTCTAGCTTTCAAAATAAGGTGTGTTTCGTAACCTTCATTTGATAGGTTATCCAAAACACTCCATGTTTTGAATCCTCAACCAAGGAGAAGTGTTTTGTATTTTCTTGATACTAGTATTAATAGTGTTGTTTCTATTCAAATCATAAACCTTGACATTTAAATCAAAACCATAGGGGTTGGGATCATTGTGAACTATGGGTTAAAATATGTAGTTTATTTTATAGCCTACCATTTTTTATAGTAGAAATCGTGTGCAATATGTAGTGTATAAAAGTTACCTTAAGCCATAAACTACAAGTTTAAAAGGATACCATCTTTTCAAATCTCCTATTTTTTTAGGACATTCATAACTATAAATTTCTTTGTCTGTAGTTGAAATAAAAAATAATATTTCATTACATTCTTAATTTTAAAAAATGCAAGTTTCAAAACACAAAATGTTTTGTAACCTACAACCCACATAGTGTTTTTAAAACCCTATACAAGCAACAAGCCAATGCCATAAATACATATAATTATTCCAATTGTTACTCAACCATCACCTGAATATCATTTTTTTGTTGTATCCCCTACCTATAACCCCTCTCCATTGACTCCACCCTTTATTTTTTAACAACAAAATGCAAAACTTTACAACACATAGTACACCAAAAAATAAAATTTATAATCAAAACTTCTCACCCAACTTCAATAATGGAATGAAATGAAATGTGGGAAACATTATTATTATACCGAATGATGCATTGTGTACTTGATTTCTTTGTCATGAAAAAGATCCATCTCATCAACACATTCATCGTTTCAACCCCTCATCTTGGCAAGTCCATTTGCATACCCTTTTGCATGATGTTGTGTATGTTATGATTCCTTTTTGTGTGTTATGATGTCTTTGAAATATCATTTTGTAGGGATAATAGTCACGCATGATTAACCCTCACCCCTCTTTTTTTAATTTTTTTTTAAATTTAAAATATTTTTTATATTAATTTTTTTATAAATAACTTTTTAATAAATAATTGTGCCCAACCCTCAATTTTCCTGCCCTAGTTGGATGGGTGACCAAAACTCAACCAAGGGGCTTAATTTTTTTCCTTTTTTTCAAACTTTAGCAAGATTACAAAAATCACCATAACTTTTGATCTAGGAGTTGAATTTTTCCAAATGAGATATCGATAAGTACGAGGTATTTTTCATAGTGTGTCAAATTGTGATATTGATATCAAGATTCAACCATGTAGTTTTACAAGTCAAAATCATTGACCCATATTTCATGAGCAGTGGTTCATAAGAACCCATCTCTCATAATAATGAATCATCCACTTAGCACTCAGTGCATCTAGGTGATGCTCATAGAGGTGAAGCACTAGGCCTTTTGAGAGGTTACCCATCCTAGTACTAGACTCCAACTCAAGCACACTTAACCACAAAGTTTTCTCCAAGGTTAAGCCTACTTAGAGCTTGCAACCCCATTTGAAAAACCTTCAACACTTGTGTTGTACCTTATGAACCATTCATTATAGATCCCCTTTAGCTCATCAATTGATAAGTGGGAGGTATTTTCCACAAGATGTCAAATTGTGATATTGCTCTAGATCAAGATTCAATCATGTAGTTTTACAAGTCAAAATAATTGACCCATATTTCTTGGGTAATAGTTCACAAGAATCCATATCTCATGATAATGAATGGTCCACTTAGCACTTAGTGCATCTATGGGATGCTCATAGAGGTGAAGCACTGGACCTTCCCAGGAGGTCACCCATCCCAATACTACTCTAGCTCAACCATGCTTAAACATAGAGTTTTCCCCAAGGTTAAGCCCACTTAGATTGCAACCCCATTTGTAAAACCTTCAGCAAGTGTTGTGTCTTATGAACCATTTATTATAGAGCCCCTTTAGCTCATCAATTGATAAGTAGGAGGTATTTTCCACAATGTGTTAAATTGTGATATTGCTATCAAGATTCAACTGTGTAGTTTTATAAGTCAAACTTGTTTACCCATATTTCATGAGTAGTGGTTCACAAGAACCCATCTCTCATGATAATGAATGGTCCACTTAGTAGTCATTACATCTAGGTGATGGTCACAGAGGTGAAGCACTAGGCCTTCCTGGGAGGTCATCCATCATAGTACTACTCCAGCTCAACTGCATTTAACCACAAAGTTTTACCCACTTGGTTAAGCCCACTTAGCTTGTAGCTCCATTTGTAAAACATTTAGCAAGTGTTGTTCCTTATGAGATATCGATGAAAAGCTGGTTCCAATAACTATCCAATGGTGTAAATATTTTTCTTAATTTTTTTGTTGGTGCATTTTATAGCTTGTTGAAGCCCGATGTGAATTTTTGGCTCTCAAGATGATAAAATTTGCCCCATTTCTCCATTTTGTGTGATTCTTGTAGCATTGATTTTTTTTTTCAAATCTCTTTAGAGTTGTTCATTCTCAATTCAAGATTTAGCCCATGGTATGATTAATTACAATTTTTGTATTTCAACACAATTTGGTTAATTACTTGTATATTTTGGCACTCAAAATCCTTTTTTTTATGTGGGATGGATTCATTTGGGTTGCTTTATATGTATATCCAACATTTTATCCTTTGTGTACATTTTGAGCATCATTTGGAAGCACTTTCTTAAATGTAAATGCACAAAGATAAAGTGGCATGCTATTGTTCATGTTTTTGGGGATTTTGCACATCTTGTTGTCATATTTTGTACTTGCATTAAATTATAAAGTTCCATCGGGTTGTATAGTTCCTTATTTATTTTTCATCACACTTTTATCAAGTGAGTGTCCCTCTATGACAACATCAAATCCTAGTGATTTTTACCTCATGCTTGCGTACCTTTTGTTTGCACACCATTTTTCATTTGCAAGTAATTTCTTGTTCCTTTTAGATGTTTCTTCTCCTTCACACACTACATGGTGATAAATAGTTTTAGTGGATATGTCATTCCTCTCCCTTGTTAGGATTATGGGGGTATTATAATTTTGTGCTAATGCTTCCTTAGTTTCATTTTAGAGCGAGTCATCTATCTAGTATTTGTTCATATGTACTATGTGATGTAGAGGTTGGTTACCCATGCATTTCTAAGAGATGGAGAATTCACCATGTGGACACTCTTACATTCTTATTTTGTGGAGCCAATCTTCCATCCTTAGTTGATCAATGTTCTTCAGACTATTGACAACTGTATTTTCAACTTGCAATGGTTGAGTAGTGTCATTAGGGTCACTCATGTAGATTCATGTGCCATTTGTATCTTTGATTGATTGATGTTTTTGGATTTTTTTGTCATTTGATCATTGTTTGAGTAGTGTCATTATGGGAACTCATGAAGATTGGTCTTCTTGATCTTGATCATCATCATATTTTTAGAGGAGGTTCTTCAATTCAAAACACTATATCAGTCATCTTTTGACAGTTGTTTACAAGTTCTTCATGCTTCAATGATGTTCTTCACGATTCTATCCTTTTGGGACATTGATAAGTAGGAGGTATTTTTCCACAGGTCAAATTATGATATTGCTATCGTGATTCAACCGTAGTTTTGAGTCAAACTCATTGACTCCATGTTTCACACTCTTATATAGAGTGGTCAAGGAATCATACATCTCTTTTGTTGTATTCTTCTTTGCTATGTAAGGGATCCTTCACTGAATCTAAGATGATTCACTTTGCCTTGGCCATCTTTTTGTTATGTTTAGCCAACATCAATAGGAAGTGAAACCTTGGTTCCCACATAGAGCCAATACTCAACTTCTTTCAATATTATTTGCAATCTGCACTTCCAACTTCCTTCCTTGGTTCCCACATAGAGCCAATGCTCAACTTCTTTCAATATTATTTGCAATCTGCACTTCCAAGTTGTGAAGTTGGAAGTACCCTCTAGGCAGTCACACTCGTTGGGACTGATACAAGTCATATTTTCAGCTGCTGGAAAATGTTGAAACTAAACAAATCAGTTGAAAATAAATCACATCGTCAACCTATCATAGGTGCAAATCAACACTCCAATTACTAAAGCACTTAGGGCATGACACCCTACCACCTTTCACAAGTCCAAATGACTTCAATCACTTAAGAGTATAAATTTTTTTTGGCAACTTCCTTACACAGGTAGCAGAGGTAGCAGCAAATTCCATTCATGGAGTTGAAGATTTCAGTTATCATGCTTTGGTACCATGTTTAAATTCAGACTATGGTAAGTAAATTATGCTCTCTGAAAATAACCCAAATTGCAAACTGAAACTTCAACGAAAACTGTTGTCTTCTATGTTAACTTGCAAAACCAATCAGCTAAAAATTCAAACACCAATGAATAAGATGAAATCAGAACAATATTACTTGTTGTTTGAATGTTCTTCTTCTTCTTTTTTTTGTCGTACAAAAGTGAATGCCCATGGTCATTAAATAGACATGCTGACTTGAGCACCCAAAATAGAACTATATCACTAATTAAAATTGGAGCTTTATCCCCTTTTCCGCCACTTAGCATCTCTCTAAAGATAGGAAAGCTAATTGCTCTTGCTTCTAAAATATAAACCAAAAAACAAACTTAAAACTATGATATTGCTATGATTCAACCTGTAATCGGGATGGGTGACCTCCCTGTGATGGACCAAGGTTTCACCTCCGTGGAGCATCACCTAGATGCAATGAGTGCTAAGTGGACCATCTGACATCATGAGTTTTGGGACATTGTTTTGGAGGCCTCATAATTTTCATATTGTATTTATCTCTTTTGTAGAGGAGTTTTCTCCCACTAGGTTTTCCTCCTTTTCTCTATTTATGAGAAATTGTTTGCAAATGGGTACCTCATCAGGACTTATTATTGAGACCCATCATTTGCATATTCCATTAGTTTTTTCCTACCTAAGTTACACTTTAGAGGGGGTGTTGGTGTCTGTAAATTCTTTAATCTAGCTAGTTCCTAGTAGAGGACTTAGTTGTCATGTCTAGATCTTTATTTTATCCAAGTAGTTATGATTTAGTTGTTCATGTTGTAGGATTAAGACACTTGTCATGGTCTTGTCTAATCCTATCTCTCACCTTTCCTTTATAAGAAGGGTTGGGTGCCTTTATAATAGTGGTTTACAATTTATATGAGGAAGGAAATTTTGGTTTTTTCCATTTCCTCAAAAACCAAGGGGTTTGGTCGAGCCATATGGTTCGACTAAACCTCACTAAGGGTTTGGTTGAACCATATGGTTCGGTCAAACCCCTGGTTCGCTTGAATCCCAAACCCTAAATGGAAAAAAACCTTATTTAAATGGGTTTGGTCAAACCTGGGTTTGACTGAACCCCTTTGCATACATGACAAAAAAACCAAAAGCTCTCATTTCGACTGTCACTTTCTACAATTGCCAGTGCTTTCCCTGCGTGCGGCGAACCGAGACTATGACGGCGAGCGAACTCATTTCTTCTTTCCGGCGAACACAACTTCAACTTGGTCTCTCCAAACTTCATCAGCCTAAACTTCCATAACGAGCACCAGGTATTTGAAATTCAAATTTTTTAGAGTTTAAAATGCATTGATATGTTAAATTTTGAAACCCTAGATGCAATTTTTTTCAAATTTGTTGAATTCAAATTGGATTTGTTTAGAAGTTTTTAAATGTTTTCAAATTTGTTGAATTCAAATTGGATTTGCTTCTCCATTTTGCATACATTTTTATGTTCTATGTGTAAATGAAATATGCCTTCCCATTTCAACAATCAAAGCTATGGATACCCTGCTCCTAAATGGAAAGACCAAGTGAAACATATATAAGAACTTAATAGCATATGGAAACAAACAATATAAAGTTATGAAGTTCAAATAGAACCACAAATTGTATCATTTGTAACATTAAAAATGTCCATATTAACCTATCAAGAGATAAATATGCAAAATAGATTTAATTTTAGTTACAAGAAAAATGTATAAATTATAAATTTATAACATAATTATGTACATGGGAAAATCCTCTTGGAAGAAAAATCCCACAACCAAAAACATGAACCAATTATATTATTTGATAATAATATCATTTACAATAAAATATTCATGTGCATACCCTTATAGTAGTATCATCAACATGTGATTCATATGGAGTAATTTATAGTAGCATGATGATACCTATAAAATCATTATGCTTTCTCCATCTAACCTTATAGTGTAACTTCTCCTTCCATTACCATGTCATTACCTTTCTAGACCTTCCCCTCTTTATACATTCTCCTTTTTATCCTACACTACTCTTACCACTAATATATCCCTATACCTTGGATATACTATTGAAGAAATTTAACTTTCAATATCGCAAAAATTAGACCCATATTTTTAAATGTAAAATGTGTATAATAAAATACAATCCATGCTTCCTAATTCAACTTCATTAATATCTATCGAATGAACTTAGGTTCATTACAATAAGATAATCATATAGCCATAATTAGTTGTCAAGATAATGGTAAAGTTTTCAATAGCCATATTTATCCTTCCACATGCCACCATTAGACATACACATAAGATTCATTAGGAAAAGTGGATGTGTGGATATGTGGATATGTGTCAAAAAAATGCTTTGATAAGATGTGTGTAAGGAAAAAATGGAGTTCAAGTGTTTGATTTATGTCTATATCATAGGTCATAAACTCTAGGGGAATTATTACCACTTTGCACAATATTGCACCAACATATATATATATTCAAAATGAGGCAAAAAATACAATAGGAATAATATGGATATGCAAATTTTATCATTACATTTTTTTCCACTTTAAGATGCATGTGAACATTTTAAAATAATCGTGCATCTCAATTTAGACATCAAAAAACATGAAAAAGTGGTTTGTTGTCTTGTGTACAACACATCCTTTTTCTTTTGAGAAAATTATCTATCACTTTGTAAAATCCTTGCTATGTTGAGATTATTTTTTTTCCCTCCATATTTGTAGTCCTTTTTATTTCTAGAAATATAATTTATGACATTTTTTCTTAATAAACAACATATGAATAAATTTTACATGGTTGTAAATTTTACACATGGTTGTATGCAATCTCATATATATAGTACGTATGGTTGTGATTACAATGTTTATATTGTGTTTAGATTTGGTTTTATATTATCCTTCCAAAAAAAGTTTGATGTTTATAATATTTTGATTTACCTTTGGATTTTGTAGACACTAAATCTCACATACACTCATATCCATACCATGGTCCCCACCCGAACACCTAACATCCACTTATTAACAAAATTCATGATACCTTAATTCCTACACTTTATCAAAATCAAATTAATTTTTCTTTTCAGACCTAAAACGATCAAGGCCTAAACTAATTAAAATATTTATTGTAAAAATTTCCATAGTAAAGTACAAAATAGAGAAGGGCATGTCAACCCACAAATCATGAAGGTGTAGGGACAAAACCAAGAGACCCATCAAATAGGATTGTAGCAATCATATATAGACAAAATTGATTAAGAAAACCTACCATAAATGAAAAAAAACCTAAAAAGAAGACATATATTACATATTTTTTGAGTGCCCATATATTACATATATATAGCAAAAACTAGCAGAGGGTGAGGGACATGAGTGAGGAGAAACAACATTTCCTTATGTGCCTCCATTGTTTCTCCATACAATAGAGCGCTCAATTCTATTTTATGTCCATTGATTGTATTATCCACTAAAGATTCATCCCATTCTTGCAAGGTTCATTTCAAAGAAATTCAAACACAAAGGAAACTAGAGTTTTCCTTTAAAACTTTGTGTCTAAACAAATACCCAACAAAATATTTTTCATTATGTAAGTTATCATCCTGAATGGCATTGTTTAGGGAATGGTCCAAAAAGAACTTATAAAACATAATCCACTACAAACTAAGCAACTAAACCATAATTTTGAAGAAGATCCATAGCATTAAACAAAAATAAAGACACTACCTAAGAGAGAGACATTAACTAGAGAGTTTCATATAGAATTTGGTCACCTACGGTCACCCAAATTACTAACTCCACATGCCAACAATCAATCTTGAAAATTTTCTTCAGCATTTTGAAAAAAAAGTCTCAAACTCTAAATGTACTCCCTTTTTGGGATGGGATGAATGCTTTCCTATTGATCAAATCGGCCTCCATTGTTACTCGAGTAGAATAAATTAACCAAATATTTAAATGAATCATTCTCTCACAAATATTGAAATAAATTAAAATAAATCCAAGTAAATCTATTATTCCTAGATAATTCAATGAAAATTATGATAAATTAGTTTATATATCAATCAAATTATTTAACATATTTAATCAAATTAGATAAAAATTGAAAATAATTCAATCAATTCATTGATCAAAATAATTAAGAAATTTCATTAAATAAATAAATTAGTTAATTAGGTAATAATAGTAGCCACATTTTAATTGGGTTTTAAACTCATGATACATGATCAAATCCTAGCAATTTATCCATCATATAAAAAATCTATAAATTGAGATCAAATCCATCATTTTATCGTCTCAATTTTGAGCAAGTATATTTTATCTAGTTGGGCAATAAATGTTTTATCATTTGCAAGATATATCCATTTGTCAATATGTATTTCATTATAATTTTAGTTCATTTTTTGTGTAATTCATCTTTTCACTCTATTAGAGGTGATTTTTTAATTCAATTTGAAGTCTACATTTATTTTCCTCAATGTCTCATTTATTTAAATTCAATGCTTACAAATTGACATGCTTGGTGGGATGCAAACCCACAAATGCTCGGTTACATTTTATATTTTATACTATTAAAGTATTTGATTTATGCTTTATTTGTTATTTAATCTATGTTGATCACATTTTTCTATATCTATCCTCTTCGCCTATCCTTCTCTATGGATATGTTCCACTCATATCTACCACCTGAGGTGATCCATGTCTCAATCCTTGTCAAGGTCACTCCTCCTCTCTACCTATATCCTTTCTCAATGAGCTAGATCTATCACTGCTACTCCCCAAAACACCTACATTTAAATATTAAAAAAATGTTTAATAAATCATACAACATTGATTAAAACTAACTAAACAATGAAAGCATTTAATATTATAACACCTTATGAATTATATTGAATGTTCCCACCTTGAAATTTATAGCCATCGATGTCAATCACTTATTCATACTATAGCTTCGTTCTCCAAAACACCTACATTTATATAAAAGTGATTTATAATGACCCCGACCTCAAAGTGCTGATTGAAGACTCAAGGAATTTCGTCAAACAATTCACATACAAACTTCCAGCTTGCTGGTTTGTGTGATCAGACTGATATAAATGCTTGTAGATAATATCAAAGCACTCTAAATGTTTGGAAATCAAAACTATAATGCATAAACTATACCCTAGATGCATGAATGACTTAATTTCATCATTTACAATGCTCATATATGATTTCTAAATGCAAAATATGCACCTATAGCCAACTGGTAATTTTAACAAACAGTTGGTATGCAACACTAAAGAGTTGGGAACAAATACTATTTCATTGGCAATACATCAAACATGTTGTATGCAATCATGACTTCTTTATTCAAGTGTTTCCAAATGCTATGCTGATCAAAAGGCCAAGACTCTTGGCATTACAAGATAAGCTCAAATCTGATTACAATATGATAGTCAACATTGCCAAATCTGATCTATTGCAACAACCTACTAATGTCATGAAATGCAATGACTCCTAATTACAATGATAAATGAATGATAATCAAAGGGAACCTGGAAGGAATGATGACATCTTGAAGATGAGCTGATGTAGCAAGCAAAAACCAACACAAAAGACTCCCCCTTGAATTAAATCGAATTCCTCTGATGGCCGCCCCTGCTGTGACTTTCAGACCTTCAGAATAAAACATACCACAGCTGCAACCTTCAATTACTATCATCCATCATCATTGCCAAGCTTCAGGAAGGTGATTGCCCAAATACCCATGTGCCAAAAATGTGTATATGAATTTCTATGAATTTATTTATGCCTTCATGTCCAATCGCCCCTGTTATAGCAGACTTCAGAAAATAAATAAATATCAGTCTCTAAAGACTTCCTCCAGCTCCTATAATGACCTCCAACCCTTGAAGAATCAAGCACTCCAAGTGAAAGGTGAAATCGATGGAGGAAGAGGCACTTGCAAGCAAAAACATGCCTTCATTGACATCCTTGATATGACTGAATTTAATCTTCAGAAATTAGAAATTAATATCAGATATTCTCCTCTCAATATTCGATGCCAATAACAATGAGATGAACCTCCAAAGGCAGCTCTCCAATCCTATATCAAAATCAATGCAAAATGAAGCTTCCTTATGCAAACTCGTACCTCCTATATGCAGATAATAATGTCTGAAGTAAGATATCAGATCTCAATATAAACTGATATAAAATCGATGAAGATTTCTAGCACCAAAAAATGCCTTCAACAATGTTGCAAATTGAACCATCCAAAAACTTGGCCAAAGGCCACTAAGTTTTTACAATGAAGCTCAAATAGAAAGTCTGAAGTAACTTTCTCCCAGCTGCAATAATTCAAGTGATATTTCACACCCTCAAAATTGCTTACCAATTGAGAGTTTTCGTTCTCAATGGCCAATTGTGACTACTGCAGAAACCCTAGGCTCCACAATGCACATCAACAACAAACATCAACATCAACAACAAATCTGGATGATAGGAAATAAGCCCTCAATGCCTATTTATTCTTTTTCCTCAATAGGTCGGCCTCCTTCTAGAACTTTCCCAAGTCACCTTCTAGAAGGAATATTATTTTATTTTATTTTATTATTTTGCACTTTATAATAAAATAATTATTCATAACATAAAGTGCAAACATAACATTACTTTATAACATGAGGGTTTCTAAAAATAGAAACATATCAAGAAATCATTAGAACACCTCCATATGTAGACTAAATCACGAAACGAGCCAACCAATCAACTGGGTATCTGCCAAATGACCCTCTTATCAAGCTCCATTAGCCTACAAGGATCAGGAATAGGCTAATTCCTCCAAAATCCATTACTCATGAAAAAGGGGACATTACATGATTTTTTAAGAAAAATAATATTTAACCTACTTTTAACTCAACAATAATGGATGTATTTCTATCATAAACTCTTCGTACTCATAACAAAATCATGGCCTAGGTAGAGTATAAAAAATGTTGTTTCCAACCTCATGTAAATCTAGAGTTAGAGTGTCAAAATTGTTGAATTTCATCCTATGTGCTATTAATTAGCTTCTTATCGACTCATGGAAGCCTACTGCTAAAAGCCCAAGTATGATTTTCAATAGGACTTTCTAATCATGATCTTATTGATAGTAATTTTGATAATGTTTTACGATTTAGGCTTAATTCAAGACAAGTTTACCTTAATAATTGAGCCTTTTTAATTATTTAATTTGTTACTAATGATGTTATTAGTCTATGAGCAACTCTTTTATCTTTTTCCTTACTATTATTTACAATAGAATTTAATGCATTAAAAAAAACTTTAACAACAATATTATTTCGATCAAACTTTTGTTTACATGAATCTTTGAAATTTATTTAGTAAAGGTCTCATTTTGTACATCTTTAGTAATTGTATAAAAATTTGGAATTTTTTGGTTAATGTCTTATTGGAAAACCATTCATTGAAATTTTTGAAGCCCACAACCTAATGGTTTGTGATGACCTCTTGCCTTCAAGAATTTCTATTATGCTCATCAATTTCAAACCATTTTGGGGGTTCTGAATGTTTTAAATTTTAACAAACTCATTACAAAAAGATGGATTTTGAATCTCTTTCTTCTTCAATATTCTAGGTCTCTTCCATGTAATTTGGAGACACATTGAGTTTCATTGGTTCATATGTGAGATATTTATAACAAGTATGCAATGAAGTCAAACTTTATTAGATTTGATTCAAGTAATATGAGATATTTATTTTGCTTTCCAATCTATAATTTTTTTATGTTCTTGGCTATATAATTGAAGTTCATTTATGTTAAAAACTATTAGATTAAATATTTTTATCCCCAATTATTTTCAAATGATTTTATACTTTAATCTTTGTATTCTTGTTCTTTCTTTCATCATTTCATTTAAAATTTGAACCATTTAAGGATGCTATGTTATAGATTATAGTTGTCTTCCAATTCTTTTTAAATTGTTAATAGTATGAAAATATTATTGATGAGTAGATGAATTATTACAAGTTCTATTTTAGATTTGTATTCTCTTTATCTAGATATATTACTTACCAAAGTCTCATTGTTTTTTTAGGTGTACTATATATATATATATATATATATATATATATATAACATGGAAAATGCATCATGTTCCAGCACCTGCGGCTGCATTCTTTGTTTGGAAATACCACTAATGAGATTAAAAAATTGAGAGAGTCATTAGCACAGGGTGCAAACTCGGGGATATATAGTGAACCATGCATGTTACTATTGCATAGTCTAGAAAAACTAAAAGATGAACTTGAGAGGACTAGTGCATATTCCCCAGACAGAGTGACTGCTATTCTTTCCCGCATGCGGGAAGAAGTACATGGTGACGTTCCCCTTAAACAAATACAAGATAATGTCACCAAAGAAATGATAAAAGCCACTTGTTTTCCATTTTATCAAAATGTGCGTAAGGTTAGGGGATACCAGGTCACTAGATGTGTCGATCATGCTATGGCCTCATTGATCTACCCATGATTTCTCACAGCACATGGTCTATACCCAAACAATGACCAGATTCCATTATATTTTGTTTAGCAGTTGTATGTTGAGGTCCATTTGGGCCTCAAAGTTAACTACACTGACATTCCACCATATGCTGGTCGTATGCAGTAGGATTACTCGATAGCCCACCT
>VDFB02387641.1:0-27515 GCA_007258455.2 Sequoia sempervirens | reverse complement strand
GTAGTTGTTGGAGTAGAAAAGTCATGATTTGATAATTAATTAATCATCAATTAATTATTAGAGGCTTTTTTACTTTAGTTCACTTAAGCTAAACTTAGGAGTTGCTTCTTAATCTTTAGTTTAATTCTTATTATTAGATTGTACTGAATTTAGGACAAGTTGTCTCATTGCATGAGATTATCACTCTTGTCTCTATCTTGTTAATCTACATGTAGGGTTTGCATTGTGCTTTGCTTATATAAACATAGACATTCATTTGTAATAATTATCAAGGTTATTAGCATCAATAATAATTCTAAGGTTATTGAGCACAATCTTTCTTGTTGATCTTTTCTATTATGGTAGGTAATTGCTTGTAGGTGTTTCATGGGAGCTGTGGATCCTTTTCTTCCTAAGGGGAGAAATGTTGTTTTTAGGTAGTGGATCATATTCTATCTTTAGGAATTCATCATTGGCATGAGAGCTCTTTCATTATGGGGGGGATTCATATCTTTATTTTCTCTCTTATCGGGGGGACATCCATTGTACTTGCATGACAGAAGCAATCCTTGGGGGCTCACATTAAGTCCTCCTTCTATCCTTCTTTCTCTTGTATAGTCATTTTTTTTCTCTCTTTTGGAGAGGAGTTTTTCCCATGTGGTTTTCTCCTTTTCTCCAGTTATGAGAGATTCCAGTTGCTATGTACATGGGTACCTCATCGGACCTTGTAGTTGGGACCCATTTTGCATTCATTTTTAGCTTCCTTTAGCAGTTGTTTAGTTTCTCCCTAAGTTAATCTTAAGGGGGTGTCGGAGTAAAAAAGTCATTATTTGATAATTAATTAATCATCAATTAATTATTAGAGGATTTTTTACTTTAGTTCACTTAAGCTAAAATTAGGAGTTTCTTCTTAATCTTTAGTTTAATTCTTATTATTGGATTAGACTAAATTTAGAACAAGTTATCTCATTGCATAAGATTATCACACTTTTCTAGATCTCTTGTTAATCTGCATGTAGGGTTTGCATTTGTGCTTTGCTTATATAAGTATGCACATTCATTTGTAATAATTATCCAGGTTATTAGCATCAATAATAATTCCTAGGTTATTGAGCACAATCTTGCTTGTTGATCTTATCTATTGTGATAGGTAATTGCTTGCAGATGTTTCATGGGAGCTATGGATTGAATCAGTCAATTCAATAGTAGCCAAGACCTAGGAAGTTACAAGAAAGTAGCTTGGGTGTTTGAGTTAGAAATAACCAACCAATTAGATGAGTTACCCACTTTGTAAATCTTCACTTTCTAAGGAATGACTTTGAAACAAAACTAAATCACTAAACATTTGAGACTATAGTAAGAAGAAGAGATCTTCATCTTAAGACTAATATCTATTAGTAGTTATGTTTAAACATTTTTTTAATAAATAAAGAATGTGACTAAAGATGAGGTAATGAATTAATGAGCATGTTAGGTACTATAGTTGTAGGATTCCCATACAATAAAAGGATATAATCCTTGTTTCCCTTTTGATAAATGAATTTTTATTTGAATGATTTCCTTGAAATGAAAAACTATTTAATTGTAAGTGTCCCAAACCCTTCTAAGGTTTTGTATTGTGTCGAATACCACTTAGTAGAAGGTTGTCTTGTCATCCTATGACCAATCAGGTCAAGTTAGTTTGTATTAGCAAGGAAATGCCAGGTAAACTGCTATATGGGGAAATACCCCTTGCATTTTGTTTATCTTGAACTAGTGGCAGTTGCCAAGAACTGATAGTTATGCCAAGTAACTCGAGGGTTTGATAAAGATCTAACATAGATTATCAACCCAGTTGAGTTATGTCTAATAAGACAATTTATGTCAATTTATAAGTTCTTTGTGAATGTTTATTGGGTGGAACAATTAGTTCCAGTATACCTTAGGATAGGAAAGATATTCCAAGTTGAATAGGGTGAGTGAACATACAACTCTTCTCATGGTAGTGAATGTATCAAAGATACAAATACTATGGCCATACAAAGTGTAGTAGTCTCTATGTGCACTTTTTGGTTCACTATGACCCAAGTACTTAGTTAGTCGGAGATGTTGTACATAGCTGGAAGATACTGATAGATTTGTGACGGTATTAGTTAAGTAGGGTACAACACCAAAGCTCATATGGTAGAACTAAGAGGGGTCCTAGCTTAATGCTTCATTGAAGGGAGGGCCCCTTCTAGTTAGGAAGGTTTATGGGGGACTACTTAAGTCCATGGTTGGAGGTAAAGCACCCAGGTGATGTTCTTCATCTTGTAGATGGCATGTCGAGTCTTGGAAGATAGAAAGAATCTAGATGCAAGATTTCTGGCCTTAATCCTATAAGTTATTGTTTTAGCTTAAATAAATGTAATCATTTCATTTAAGTATATAAGAGATAGATGTTTGTTCTTTTTAGTTAGAAAAGATTGTGTAAATGCTTTGTTATATCTTTATGGTAACAATTAATTAGGAGCATGTTCCATATTTAAAGAAAATAAATTGTACCTCTTTTCATCTATGTTTTAAGTTATTTATTGTTTGGTGAATAATTCATGGTAACTCTTTGTAAGAAGGTGTAGTTTGTTGCTCAAGATCTCCAAATCAATAAAAAATAATGGTTGGTGTGAGTAAACTGAGCCGAACTAACTCTGAAATTCTGAAACTAAAATATTTTAAATGTATTTTAAAACTAAAAATATGGAATAGTATTTTTTATTGTTTTAAATAAAATCTATTTTTATGGTACAATAAAGACATTAAAATGATAAAAACCAACAATCACAACAACCTATATCATAGGTGAGCCACCCCCAACCTTTCCCCTCTATAGAAGTGTTGATTCAACCAAATTTTATCACACAATTTCAATTCTCATAAGATCATTAAATCCCTTATTACACAATAAGTCTCAACAGGGTGATACCTTTAGACAACAAAAATTTCTCTCAGTATTACTTATCTTTGCTTGATCATAAATCAATCTAAAAAATTCTATAGCCTTATGTCTTTATTCATTGTACTTCATTATATAAATTAATCATCTATAAGGATGGATGAGATAAGTGTATGAATGAATTGAAACTAACAAGCATCAAATGTAGTTAAACATAACTAGAAAAAATGTGCTTTATCTAAATATAGAGAGATTAAGTTCACTATGGTCTTATTATGCAAAACAAGTTAATTCATTTTTTATGACCATGGCTACCATTTGGATAATTATGTGATGAGGGCTAGTTATTCTTTTGTAAAATGAGTTGAACAAGCAATTCTAAAATTTAAAAAATTACTAGGATAAGATGCGATCCAGATAGAGAGATGAAAAGGAGCACAAAACTATCATTTTGATCACACCCTGAGTGACCATTTAGTTATTAGCTTAAATTTGACCATAATTTGGGATTCATTATTAATGTAATGGGCCCAAAATTTCTCTAGAAATAGGATTAGTAGGGACACAAATACATAACTTTCAAAAAAATGAAGTATGTAATTACCAAGGTACACAAAACTTACAAAGAGATTTATAACTTTCAAAAGTGAAAGTAAACATGTAATTTTTTTACAAAATATGCTGATAGTTAACTACAAAACATTAAAAGCCCAAGAGATTTGAAATTATATTAATATATATAAAGCAATCATATTTGAGAAATGAGCATCTATAGATATGCCGAGAAATTGGCATTGAAAAAGAAAAAACAATACACTCATCAAGTTTGTGCCTACCTCATTCATCAGCTTAATCCTTAGCATTTGAATTTTCATGTTAGTTTTTGATACTTGACTTTCATCCAGCCTATCAAGCAATACATTATTCTTGTCTTTACAAATTGAATATTTTAAATCATGTTAATCGTGCATCTAACATCGTCCCAACTTTTTCATGATTACTGCTTATTAGTATTACTTTAATCTTCAGTAGATGGTGGTTGCTTTGCAGGTTTCCTCTCATATGTTTAAATTGGATACATTATCATTATCAGTTTCTACTCATTCATATGTACAACATGAGTGCCTTGGTGAGCATTACCATCTCATTACAAGGAGTTTCCCCAACCTAAGCAAGAGGATGAGATTGTCTTTACAAAAGATAGAAAATATGAAGCCTAAAAATAGTTTATTTGGATTTTTTAGCACAAAGAGGAGTTGGAAAATTGTAAAAATATATTGACATCAAAATCCAGGTTATTTTGTTGTGTAGTTCAAACAAGTAAGCTTCAATTCCAAAATCCCTTAGAATATGAGAACATTCAAGCCAAAAATTATGTAGATCAGCGTCACCTTAAACTTCAGCAAAATCTAAAGATAAGATTACATGCATAAAATGAAGTAAATCATATTATGAAGTGATTTTATATTATAGGTGTTAACCACATATTTTTGGTTCACTCTCAATCATGATTCATAATTCATATATAAAAAATTTGGGATATTTTTAGTCACATTGAATGTCAGTTGTACAAGTCCTCATCAAGTCAACCTTTCTTAATGTATATTGTCACTGCACACTTAAAATGAACAATGGAAATTTGTAGTTAGATCCCTGGAGTCAAAATCTAGAAATGGTAATTCAGAATATTTTCTACTAGATCAAAAAATTTAGTGACAACGGCCTAGTGTAAAAACCCATCTTGGCCTCTTCCTCTACATGAAATCTAAGCCACATGGGGTTATGTCAATTGGAGAACAAAAAGGTATAGAGAGAATAGTTGCTTCCCTTGTGACATGGATTAACTATTTCTGCAATCCATAATAAACCTCTTGTGCTAAAGGAGTTTTCTAACACTTACAAGGCAGGTATTTTGCAAAAAAAAATTGACGTTTATCATGTTTTCAATGTGTAGACATTGAAAAATGTCCTAAGTCTGCGAGTGTCATTTTTCTTGGTCTTCACCCTTCAATAATTGAATAATTTTAATTATTCAATTATGTTTGATCATATTCCTCTATTAATTAGATAATTTTTAATTATTTAATTAATTCACTTTCTAATCTCTATTCTATCCTGACCAATCAAATAATTTAATTGTGTCAGTAATGTACCCCCTTTTCTTCTATAATTAAATAAATCATCATTTATTTAATTATTTTTCTATAGTCAGATAATTATTATTATTTGGCCCTTTATTCTTCCATGATAAAATAATTGTTCAAATTATTTAATCCCTCTCCAATTTTCATCCTCACATTTAATTAAATTGAATAAATTTAATTAAATGATCCATCTTTTATTTCCTCTAAATAAATAATTTGAATAAATAATTTATTTGCCACTTGCCCACTTTCTCCATTTTCCTCCATTTTTGAATAAATTATTTAAAATAAATTATTTATCCCTCCATTTTGGTCAAAGATACTCTGTCATTATTTTATGTCATAGCCTGCATGTTTGTCATAACCTACATGTCTGTCTATCATGATTCCTACAAGAATAGCATATTCTTGGTGCATCAATTCTGGACCATTGATCTTGGCATCTTTCTAGAAGTTTAATCCTGACCATCCATTCTGTAACCTCTCTCTCATGGATCCTCCACCATTGATCTTGGAATCCTTCTAGAGGATTAATCTAGGCCATCCAATTTAATGGTTTTATATAAAAGAAACCTTCCTCTCTCACTTTCAACTTAACAACCATTATCTCCAACTTTCTTGCTTACTATTTGCAAGTATTTGTGCAACTTCAACAACAAATCTGAGGGAAATATTGGCATAATAAGAAGGAGAGACAAGAGAAGTGAAGTAACCACAATGGGGAGTGTTTATTCATGAATGCTTTCATTTTTAATTCCTTATTGTTTGTTTTCTCTTGTTTGATGTGGTTTTATAGCTTAGAAGTCTTGGCTGTCACTTTATCTATGCTATTTGATTTTTAACCCCATCTCACATTGGTGAATCTAAAAAAAAAAAAAAGTCCAAAATAAAAAAAGCATAGTCTCATTACCATTTTGCATTATCCCTAACTTGCAAAAGTCTCACATGGTTGAAACAAGGTCAAAAGCCAAATGAAAGGACATGAATTTCCTAAGTGACCCTTTTCCTAATAATGTCACAGATTCAAATCAATCTACACCCCACAAAAACACATCACAAAAGGACCAAAATGACCCTTGGGAAGACCTAAACTTTGAAGTGGCAAACAAACAATTGACCCCTCAAGAGATTGAAAAGGCCTATCAAGATTCGAGACTTTTAAGCATAGTTGATCAACTTGTTAGTGCTAACCCAAACAAATGTTTCTATGCACTAGCCAAAAAGGGTGCCAAATTACCCCAAGGTTTTGACTTGTCAACCATCATAGAACAATAAACTAAAAACCCATTTGGCATGACCTCATCACAACCAATGGTAAACATACCCCTTGGGACAACTACACACGTGACCACTACCACCACAACACACAATTCAAACATCCTAACTCATGCCACTACACAAGGTCCAACTTTCACATTTGGTAGTTCTTCATACACCATGGGTAAGACTTTCACGAATCCTCTCTTTCAAAACATAAATCAAGGATCTACATCACAAGGTCCTACACCCTTGATTCAAAGTCACAGAACCTTGAACGAAAACACAAACAAAAATTCCACACCCAAAGTGCACCTTCATCAAACCAATTTCAACCAAATAACCCTAGAAAGGTACACAATATCTCGCATAAGACCTCAAGTCAAAACCATAATCAAGGGTCTATTCCATCATTTAAATACCTTATTCAAGGACCTATACCTTCACTTAAAAATTTCAATCAAGGAAGCATCCCTTCACATCAAGGGTCTATACCTTCATATCAAAACATCAATCAAGGCTCCACACCTCCATTTGCAAGGTAAGGATTCAACTTTCAAAATCAAAACATGAATCAAGGGTCTATACCCCAACTCCAAAATTCCATACCAAATACAAACATGATCTTTGGAACCAACTTAAACACCAATCTCATTCCAAATCAAAATAACTCACATCCATATAACAATCAAGGTCTCATATCACAAAATGTCAATCAAAATCCAAACCCAACACATGACCTCAATGCCAACATTATTGCTTCACATCAAAACAACACAACATCATCCCTTGTAGACTATTTGATCCAACACATGCAAAATCTCTAACAACGAATGGCCAACATGCAATTGGGAACCAAAAAGAAGACATATTCTATGGAGGAGTTGTGCCCTTTTCCATTTGATCAAAACTTATACATGCCACCATTTCCCCCACATTTCACAACACCACCATTGTCCAAATATAAGGGGACATGGGATTTGGTGGAACACATCTGTGAATTCAACATAGCATTCATAGAAGTTGCATATGACCCTACCTACTTGATGAGATTATTCCCACGAAGTCTTATAGGGGCAGCCTTAGATTGGTTCTCACATCTTCCACAAGGCATCAAAACATGGAGTGAGCTAGTCGACAAATTTATCAATCATTTTTCCTTTAACATTAAAAATGATGTCACCCTTGCAACATTGAGCACAACCAAACAACAAGATGTGGAGTCACTTACCTTGTTCTACCAAATATGGTGAGGCTTGGTTAGCAAATTCCCTTGTCATATTCCTAAAAATTAACTTGTCTTCATGTTTGTAGAAAAATTAACGAAGAGCTAATGAGTCAAATTCAAATCCAATGTTGCACAACCTTTAAAGAGATTCTTGAAAAGGGTGTCCTTATTGAGAAAGGCCTTATCACTAGAGGACTAGTCAAGATAAACAAAGACAACAAGAAACCCAACAATGACAAAGGAAAATACTAGTCCCAAAATAAAATGTCACAAACAATGGAGTTGTTGATGCCAAATTGATAACCAAAGGACCAATCATTCAACTTAAAGGTCCTTCTTCATCAAACACATCCAATACACCAAGTACCCCAATAGAGGGACAAAACCAAACACTGTATTCTATCCAAAGCACCCAACAAAGAAGTGGTCCTCCCCATACCAAGAGAACATACACCCCCTTGGATGAACCCATAGAATCAATCCTTAAATGACTCTTGCAATCTAATGTCATTACACTGCCAAACACCAAGAATTATGAACCTTCCTTGATCAAACCAGATTGTTAAAAAGATGACAAATATTGTGAATATCACCACACAAAAGGACACAAGACATCTAGATGCTAGACACTCAATAACATCATTCAAGACTTTATTGAGGATCAAACCATTTCAATCGACAATTCACAAGGAAAAATAAATGTTGATCATACAATATTCAAGACCCCTTTGCAAGACCATGATAAAGGAAAAGCCTCCAGTTCAAGGAATAACAACAATGCCAACTATGCAGTTGTCAAGCATGATTACAACACCATCATTCTAAATGTGACACCTCTTGATGATCACATTGCTACCATCACCATAAACAAGCCAAAATCTAATTGTGTTATCACTACCCACAGAACCAAGATAACTATTCCAGGTCCATCCACAAATCCTCAACCAAAAGGCCAATATAACCTCATGGAGTAGCTAGGGAAAACTCTCACAAATATCTATCTTGGAACTCCTTCGCACCTCACCATAGCCCAAGTTGAGAAGCCTTCATTGTTGTAAACCTAGATGTCAATGAATTTCAAGCCATGGTCAAATACCTCGCTATGCCATACCATGTCACCTTCTTCGAACAAGACTTTTTAGCACCAAAATATGACCATAACAATCCCCTACACCTAGAAGTATGCATTAATACCCACAGGATTAGATGAGTCCTAGTAGATAGTGGAGCATTCCTGAATATTTGCTCACTAAAATTGGTGAAGGCATTGGGATACTCTAAGAATTGCATTTCAGAACCAACCAAGAAAATCATGATAACAACTTATGATGATTCTGAATGATCTTCTGAAGGTGTAATTTCACTCCTAGTAAGAGTTAGCTCGACTGTACAGTTCATAGTGTTTCACGTCTTGGATATGGACTTACATTAAAATATCCTCCTTAGTCACCCATGGATTCATGCCATTAGAGCTATTCCATCCACCTATCATCAATGCCTCAAATTCCCACACAATGACACTGAAGTCACTATTCCAGGTGACCCTGATCCTTTCCAATATTGTTCCAACCTCAAAGGAACTATTGAATGCCAAGTTGCCATCAATCAAGAGGCCTCATCTTCCACTTCATCCACCACTCCATCCCATTACATTGATCCATCTACTCTTATCAAATCATCCAATTCATTCATTACACCTTCCATGCCTAAAATCTAGATCCAAGACAAAGGTTGCATAGAGTATGATATGAAGAGACTCTTTTTCATTGGAAAGTTACCCAAGTCACCAAAATCATATGGAAAACCAATCTTATGCAGCCCAAAGTTGTCATTCATAATCCTCCTACCACCTTTACTAAATGGGGGAACTTGGTAAAGAATCTCTAGATGACTACATTATTACATGGTTGTACAAAGACGAGGAGGATATTGAAACTAAAAAGTTTCCAATTGAACAATGTCTAAAAGGGTTCCAAATAATGAAACGACATGGATATGATGGATGTAGTGGCCTTGGTCTAAACAAACAAGGAATGTTGGAACCTCTACAACCTCCTAAGCTAATAAGTCATCAAGGGCTAGGGTTTGTTCCAATAAAACTGACTATTTGAGGTATTTGGTTACCCTCAAGTGAGGTTGCTAGTGCTTTAGATGAGAGCGAGACACATGAAAAACCTTGGGATTATGATGTCAATTTCAATGAGTATGAATGGGACTCCTTATCCTCCACCACCTTCATGGACATAGACAAACTATTTGGGGAATTTGACCAAATGGTTGCCCTTGATTCTTCACGAAATCCACCAAATACCCATCTAAGCATGTCTTTGTCTAATGAAGAATGGCTCCAACACTATTTTTGGAAATCCATTGATCTATCTTACTGGGAGCCTGATGATTCTAGTTTTTTCTTTACCTTTTCTACCTACATGATGACCCTTAATGATGTTGATGATGGCCTACCCCTTGTCTACCCACAACTTATAGATTGGGACCAACAAGGGCCACCAAGTTTAGATACTTTCGAAAATGATGAAGCAATCACAGATTTTATGGGACTTCATGAGGGTATACCTAGTGGGGATCACAAAGCTGGCTTTGCCATAGAACTTAACTATGCAACATAATTTGGTGAGGATGTCTTGTCCTCTAGTCGCAAAAAATAATATGAAAAAAGTATAAATAAAAGCAATAGGTCTTTAGGTGAAAAATGAAAGGTTCTTGCTGACAGTGAAAAATTAAAAATAAAGGGTATATCCAAAGGTGAAAACCTCTCAAAGGCACCCGAGGATGGAGGAAAAGACTCTCCCAATAGACAAAGAGATATCATCATTGCTTATAGAAGAAACAGAGGAAGTCAACATTGGAACGTCAGACAACTCCAGAGTAATACAGTTAGCTGCATCCTTGATCATTGAAGAAAAGCTTGAGTTCATAGCATTCTTCTCAAAAAGAAAAGTCAATTTTGCATGTTCATATGTCGATATTCCTAGAATGGATCCCAAATTGGTTCTACATCACTTACCATTTCTATCAAATTCAAAGCCGTTCAAACAAAAGTTAAGAAAAATGCACGCCCAAATCACACTACTTGTTAAGGTAGAACTCAAGAAGCTCCTAGATGTTGGATTTATTCACCCAATTGATTATGCTAAATGGATATCAAATCTAGTTCCTGTCACAAAATCAAATGGTCATATCATAGTTTGCATAGATTTCTGAGACCTCAATAAAGCTTGTCCCAAAGATAACTTTCCCTTTCCAAACATCGACATCATAGTAGATCTAACTATTGGACATGAGATGCTATTGCTAATAGATGAATTCTTAGGTTACAATCAAATTAGGATCACCACTGAAGATCAACCCAAGACAACTTTCACATGTGCTTGGGGAACTTTCTATTAGAATGTCATGCTTTGGACTAAGAAATGTAGGAGCCACCTATCAAAGAGCCATGACCACAATTTTTCATGACTATATGCATGTCCTTATGGAAGATTATGTTGATAACCTTCTTTCCAAATCCATAGAATGAAGCAAACACTTAGCTGTATTGGACAAGATCTTTACCCGACTTGAAAAATATCAACTTAGGCTAAATCCAAAGAAGTGTGTTTTCGGGATCCAATCATGCAAACTATTGGGGTATATAGTCTCTCGCAGAGGAATAGAAGTCGATCCTACCAAAGTAAAAGCTGTCTTAGGCATGCCACTACCAACCAATACCAGTCAGTTAAGGACATTACAAGGAAGACTACAATCAATCCACAGGTTCATTGCCTAACTAGCAGACAAGACCCATCAATTCCAACATTTTTTAAGGAAAGGTGTTCCCTTCAATTGGAATAACAAGTGTCAAGAAGCATTTGACCAAATCAAGAAGTACTTATTAACTCCACTAGTCCTTATGCCACCAATTGATGGAAGATATCTAATACTATATGTGACAACCACTACATCAGCACTGGGGGCACTATTAGCACAAAATGATGATGATGACAAGGAAAGGGAAATATATTATATCAGTCGAACTTTAGTCAGGTATGAGCTAAACTATAGTCCTAGTGAGTGAGCATGTCTACCAGTGGTATTCACAACACAAAAATTGAGGCGCTACATGCTAAATCACAAAACCAAATTAATTACCAAAATTGATCCTTTGAAGTACCTACTAAGTAAAGCAACATTGATAAGAAGGCTAGCTAAATGGGTTATGATCCTGAGTGAATATGACATTGAGTATGTTGATTGCAAAGAAATAAAGGGACAAGTAATAGTTGACCAACTCATAGATGCACCATTAAAAGCAGACCATCCTTTGGTATCTGAATTCCCAGATGAATCAATTCTTGTCATAGACACACTAACAACATGGAAGCTAAACTTTGATGGATCTTATACAAGTCATGGATCAGGAGTTAGTATCTTATTCATCACACCTCAAGGGGACTCTATCCCTAATTCATTCTGGATAGCATTTATGTGTATAAACAATATGGTTGAATATGAAGCATTACTGACAAGACTTCAAATGGCTATAAATTGGAAAATCAAAGATCTTCAAGTCTACGGTGACTCCCAACTAGTGATTAAACATGTTAATAATGACTATGACATCGAGGATGATAAATTGATGCCCTACAAGCACATGGTAGATAGTTTTAGACTATACTTCGATAGCATCTCCTTCGAGAAAATTCCAAGAATCCAGAACAAAGTGGTTGATGCAATTGCTACCATTGGATCTCTCTTGGATATCCCTAATAATGCGGCTCAATTTGAGTTCTTGGTGGAACAAATTTTGATCCCTGCATTCGATGTCCTCGAAACTGGACTTGCATGTGAACTAGTTGGTCTTGAATCTCCTTGGTATAAGGATATCTATGCCTACTTGCATGACCAAATTATCCCTCTTGACTTGTCCCTTAATCAATGCCAAACCACTATTTGACAAGTGTCTACGTATGCCATCATCGGAGATACCCTTTATTGTTGTATCCTAGATAATACCCTTATTCAGTATCTCAACTCAAATGAAGCACAAAAAGCCTTACAAGAGGTACACTAAGGTATATGTGGAGCTCACTCTACTAGTCCAACCTTAGCTAAAAAGCTCATGAGAATGGGATATTATTGGCCTATGATGGAATGGGATGCTTATCACTTTGTGAATAGATGTCGCCAATGTTAGATTCATGGATATTTTATACATGCACCAACTCAGGAACTTTAGCCGCTCACTTCACCTTGGCCTTTTTCTCAATGGGGACTCAACCTTGTAAGAAATATCCATCCCACCTCTTCTAATGGACATAATTTTATCCTTGTTGCTACTGATTAGTTCACAAAATGGATTAAAGCCATCCCATTGACCTACATTGCTAGAAAATAAATAGCAAATTTCATCTTGAATTATATCATTTTCCACTATGGTATTCCACAGTCCATCATCACCAATAATGGTTTCCCTTTCAAAAACCAGGATGTCTATGAGCTTTGTGACAAATTCCATATCGAACATCATTTTTCCACTCCATATTACCCCCAAGGTAATGGCCAAGCTAAGGTGTCTCATAAAACCATCCTAAAATTCCTAAAGAAGATTGTCAATAATGTTGGCCGCGACTGGAACCTTTAACTCAATCCTACTTTATGGGCCTACCGCACTAGTATCTGCACTCCAATTGGAGCCACTCCATATTCCCTTGTCTATGGGTCTAAAGTACTACTTCCTATCGAGGTCAAGTTACCCTCTTTGCAAGTCTCCATGCAATGCTTGATTGATCAAGAAGAATATCATGTCTCTCGTCTACATGAGCTAGAATTACTGGATGAAAATAGACATAATGCCTTAATACATCTACAAGCATACCATAATCGCTTTTGATGTAGCTATAACAAAAAGGTTCAACCCAGAAGCTTTTCAACATTGGATCTATTTAGTCTTGAGAGAAAATCCAAAGAATCAAGTAGAACGAGAAAAATAGGGAAAGTTTGAACCTAATTAGTTGGCCCCTTATATCATTACAACATCATATGGATCAAGTGCTTATCAATTCCCTACTCCTAAAGGAGAGCCATTATCTGAACCCATCAATAGCATGCACCTCCACAAGTATTACACTTGATTCTCAAAGTATCCCCTTAAAAAGTCAAAAAAGAAAAAAGAAATTAAAAAGAATGGAAAAATAAAAAAAATAGTAAAGAGAAATAATTTTTCAAAAAGTGAAAAAAACTTTGGTGGTGCTTTGGATAAGTACCATGGTGAAAATCTGAGAAACAGGCACCATGAGTATTTAGTCCTTGGTCCTTCATCTATTGTCACTGCATCTGGTCTTCTAACCTTCTGCTCATCTAGACACACATGTCACTTTGTCATAATAAACTTTTTCATCCTTCCATGGTCTAGGAACCACCAACATTTGGGGATCCCTATCATCCTTTGCATTTGTTGCTACCCCTTTGCACATAATAAACTGGCCTCAAACCTGAAAAGGGGAAATTCCTTGATCTACATCTTTATGAGAAATGATATTAGCATCATAAAACATCAAAAAAAATAAAAATAGAAAACATCAAAATCCAAAAAAAATTAGAAAACATCAAAATCACAAAAAAATAAGAAAACATAAAAAAATCCAAAAAAAAAAATCATAAAACTTCAAAAATTCCAAAACTAAGTCTGAGTTTAAGTCAATTTGTGTTAGTAGGGTCAAACTACATTGTCTCTGTGTATTTGCTACATAGGCAAGGCTCATCTTAAATGAGCCCTTGAGGAATTCGGCCAGTCCTTTTAGGATGTCCAAATAAAATCATGATTTTGTCTTTTGTCAAATAAGGAAAATTCAAGTCATGTCAAACTACGAGGTCTCTGTGCATTGCTACATAGGAAAGGCCATTTGTCAATGAGCCCCTGAGGCTCCCTGGGTCAAGTCCATTAGGGTTTGTCAGCTCTGGTCAGGTCCTTGGTCTGAGAACAATCATCATTCAAATCAAATCACAAAACAAGAAGAAAACATAACCAACACAATCTTTCATCAGTCAATTGTCCTATCATCAATCAATCAAATTGGTCATTCAATCAGAATGGGGCATTAGGTCTTTTGCCTCATTCAGTCTTATATCAAGATGCGTCTTTCCTAAGGGTAGACTTTGTCAATTTGGCCATTCACCTTAAGTAAGATATGTCTTTCCTACAGTTAGGTGTCTTGATAACACTCATCATTTGATCAACGTTATTAGATGTGTCCTTTTCCTTAAACAAGATGTGTCTTTCTTGTAGTCAGGTATGGTCACATCGCTTGGTCATCTTAATCAATTTTTGTCAAACAATCAAACCATCTTGTCAATCAATCTTGCCTTAGTTAGGATGTGTCCTTGAGATCAGACACAATCATTATCGATCAAACTTTTTCAACTTTATTGATCAATCTTTATCAAATCTTGTCAACATGGTCAATCAATCTTGCCTTAATCAGGATTTATCCCTCCAGAAACTAGTACAATCAATCAAATCAACTTGTAAACTTTTGTCAACCTATTGATCAAATCAAATTTTTCACTTATCAATCAATCCTTGCCAATGTATCAATCAATCCTTTCCAACATTTCAATCAAACTTAGTCATCTTGGTCCACTTAGTCAATCAATCGAACGATCTTATCATTATCACTAGAAAACACTTGGTGAATAATTTATTTGTCTAGAATTGCTGTATCATCTTGATTGATTTTGGGTCATGTTACTAGTCTCCTCGAGGATGTCCTATCAATGGATTTAGAGGGATGATGATGGATCATGGCCTCATTTCTTTGTTTGTTATATGTGGTTTGTCTTGGCAAAAGGACTAGGGTAATTGGGTCCTTAGTATGAGCCAGGGCATTCCTTGTTTGTTGACTTTGTCTTTTGACTGCTTTTCTCTCCCAAATGGTCACCTTACACACCTTGGTCTATTTCATACCATGGTGTTTGTGGTCCATTTGTGACATTTTTGATGCCCAATGATCTAATAAATATAAAAATGTAAGCATGAAAGTTGGTTCCCTTATAATTTCATGTCTAACTTTCCATCTTCATCCTCCTTTCTCTTTCACACTAACATCCATTCCCTTCCATGCTAACATTTCATTTATCCTTCATCCTCTAGTATTATCATCCATTTCGAGAGCACATCATGTTCTTTGAACCCGCTTGTCCTCTTGAGGGGGCATACCACAACCCTCCTAGTAATCTTTCCTCACCCTGCTTTCAATAGGGCATATTTCAGAATTGAATTTCTTTCACACAACGCAATAAATTGCATTATGACAAAGAGAGGTAAAATGTAGACACTAAAAAATTTCCTAAGTCTATGAGCGTCATTTTTCTTCATCTTCACCCTTTAACAATTCAATAATTTTAATTATTCAATTATTTTTTATCATATTCCTCTATTAATTAGATCAATTTTAATTATTTATTTAATTCACTTTCTAATCTTTATTCTATCCTGACTGATTAAATAATTTAATTGTGTCACTAATGTATCCCCTTTTTGTCTATAATTAAAAAAATCTTCATTTATTTAATTATTTTTCTATTGTTAGATAATAATTATTATTTGACTCTTTATTCTTCCATGATTAAATAATTGTTGAAATTATTTAATCCATCTCCAATTTTCATCCTCATATTTAATTAAATTGAATAAATTTAATTAAATGCTCCATGTTTTATTTCCTGCAAATATATAATTTGAATATATTATTTATTTGCCACTTGTCCCCTTTCTCCATTTTCCTCCATTTTCATATATTAATTTAAAATAAATTATTTATCCCTCCATTTTGGTCAAAGATACCCTATCATTATTTCATGTCATAGCCTGCATGTCTATCATATCTTGCATGTATGTTTATCATGATTCCTCCAAGAATAGCATATTCTTGGTGCATCAATTCTGGACAATTGATCTTGGCATTTTTCTAGAAGTTTAATCTTGACCATCCATTCTATAACCTCCCTCTCATGCATCCTCCACCATTGATCTTGGAATCCTTCTAGAGGATTAATCTAGACTGTCCATTCAAATAGTTGTTTATAAAAGTAACCTTCCTCTCTCACTTTCAACTTCATAGCCATTATCTCTAACTTTCTTGCTTACTATTTGCAGGTATTTGCACAACTTCAACAACAAATCTGAGGGCAATATTGGCATAAGAAGAAGGAGAGACAAGAGAAGTGAAACAACCACAATGGGGAGTGTTTATTCATGAATGCTTTCATTTTAATTCCTTCTTGATTTTTTTCTCTTGTTTGATGTGGTTTTATAGTTTAGAAGTGTTGGCTACCACTTGATCTATGCTATTTTATTTTTAACCTCATCTCACACAATGCAAAATTCCAAGATTTCAAATTTTGCACTCCCTTTCATCATAGGCTAGGACCATGGGAGTTTATTTTGAATCATTGGGTGTGAAATTGGAGTCAATACTTTTCAAGGAAAATACTGTTCATGAATGCCACTTGGATAGAGTTATTCATGCAATGGTTAAATTTTGGCAACTAACATCTTTATTTGTAGAGAGCACAATATAACAACAATACATAAGAAAAATGGTTAATAATTAAATTGTTGCATCCATAGATTGAAAAATGGCACATGTGGATGATAATTTAGAATCTAATGTAATGAAACTAGAAGCACAAATATCAATCAAAAAGCAATTGAATGTGAATTGCAAATATCTAGGAATATACATGAGTTTTAAAACTTGCACTTGCAGACAAAGGGACAGTAATAATTAAATACTTATCATGAGTTTTAAATGTAATTCATGTTACTAAATGTTCTCACATATTCTTGTTCAGCTATTGATCCCTGCCTTGTGTTTTGGAAAAACATTTAAAATTTAAGTAGTTTAAAAAGCATCCCATTTTAAACTATCAGTTTAGAAAAGCATATTGCATGCAAAGACCAATACTAAGTTTTTTAGATTGGAGGAGAGAAAAAATATGAATTGAAATAACCATTGGGTGATCCCACAATAATGGTTTACAATTTTTGGCCAAATTGGACATTGAACTGAATTTTTTAACTAAATCTTTGGGGTACCCATAACTACTAAACCATGAGGAATTTGAAGATGATGCAAACTAGTGATTTGTGACATTTTTTCTATAGATTCTATTTTTATTTTTATTTAATATTTGAATCATATTGTATTTCTTTTTCCATCTCCTTTGAAAACTAGTTTTTAGCTATAAAAACCATTTTTAAAGAGTGATGCTCACCGTAAACAACATAACTTCTTTTCTATGAAGGATAAAATTATAATTTTTTTGAATTTATCTTTTTAACTATGATATCTAGCATTTTCATTTGGTATCATAGTGTTTTATTGAAAAAATTTCAATCAAGTTTTGAAGCCAAACCAATTATAATTTAGACATAGGTGACCGTAAACAACATAACTTGTTTTGTATGTATGAAAAATTCAATTTTTACTAGATTAAGGACATCAATACTAGCCCCGAATATGTTTTTCGTGTTTTTAATTTGATAATCTACTATATTTTTCCACACGCAAAACAAAGAGCTTGATTTTTAGTAAAAAATTACATTCATAAGAAATAAAAATAAATATAATAATCAAATTAAATATATTTAAAATTACAGTCGATAATAAGTACTAATACTTATAGAAAATAAACTTTGTAATGAATTCATTTGATCCCTAAAAGGTAAATCAAAAGTGGGTTTTATCAAGATTTTAATAGGTGCAAAAGGAGAATCCATTATAGCTATGGTTTAAAACTATGGGTTCTAACCACAGTCGAATCAAACCATCTCTGAACAACTTTAAAATGGAACTTTTCAAGGCTTAAATCATTATATTTTGTAAAAATATGTGATTTTAGTAAAATTAGGATGTCTCAAAAGTGTAAACCATCATTCGGGATCACTCCATTTTAAAACTCATACATCTCATAACTCCCCACTTCCATCATTTAAAAGTGGCTTTTGAAATAAAAGTTCCAATCTCACCCGACAAAGAGTGATGGAAGTAATTGAAGTTCAGGACTCACCCAACAGAAGTTCAAATCTCACCCAATGCAGACATTGTAGAGTGATGGGAGAAATTAAAGATCAAATCTTACCCAACAAAGAGTGATGGAACTATATTACAGTGGCAGTGGGATATCAAATTGCATATAAAAATTTGTTTCAAACCAATGAGAAATTTTTGAAGGATGGTGCAGTTATTTCAAAGCTAAGAGCCAAAGTCAGAGTTTCAGAGAAAGGTGATGGTGGTTTGCTTGTAAAAGGCATTTCAAAGGGAAAAGATTCAGCATAGAAGAGCACATCTCAGCCATTAGATATTAGAGAGATTATATATTCATGAAGTGTTTTCCTTGCTAAAACATTAGTAATGACCTCTTTCAGAAACACCTTTTCCATTAGTTGCAAATTGCAAACAATATCAGTCAGTAAGGAGATTGCTCTTTGAATGCTTGATTTTTAAAAGAGAAGCTTCACCCATGAGGGCATATGTACTTGATCTACAAAGATAGTGAGCTACTACTCAGAAATTGCAAACATAGATGCCAACCATAGAGCCAAATTGCACATTGATTAATTGACAGAAGCATCAACATTCAACAGAAATGATAAAGAATAGTAGAGTGCCTATATGCATATTCTTTTCAATAACACTCAACATGCAGCATAACTATCATGATGGAAGAATGCTCACTTCATGGAAATAAGTGTGGACCTAAAAATCAAGGAAACTGCTATATGAAATATGGAAGTACTTAGAGTTTGTTGTCTTCTTTAAATTCAAACTGAATTAAGATTATGTTTGCTTCATCACATAGTTGAACATGAAAAATTAATATGGCAGCCAAGGAAAGTTGAGTTTAATTCTGTAGAGGATGTATACATTGTGAAATATATATTTTAGACCTTGGACTACTCTTTACCTCTAGGGTCTTTCTACCTAAAAAGGAGAGAGATAGGTCCAAAATGCCACGTATCACCCAATTAGATGTGTGTGATGTGATATGATGTAAATCAAGTTAACTAAATGCAATATATTAATCTAGGTGACTGAAAATGAATGCGAAAGTGCAATTACAACTATGTTTGAAAAGACATTGTGATATGCAAACAACTATGTAAATGAAGAAATTATGCAAAACAAAAACTATAGGGATGAATCTGAGTGCACCTAGGTAAAATGTGAGCTTTTTGGAGTGTTATGGATGCTAGTGAAATTCACTAATTTTTCTGTACGCGGGGAATTATTGCCCATGGTGGTAACAGTCCACTCCATCGTGAAAACTATCGGAGCTAGTTTCGCCCTATTTGGATCTAAAATCTAAAAAACTCAAGTTTCCAGTCCTAAGGTGGGATTGATTCACCATTGGTGGTGAATCAATCCTCCCCCAATTTTTTGAAAAACTAGGAGACAACTCTACAACACCAGATCTAGGAATGTTTTCTTGTCGGGTTGTCGAAGTCAAATCTGTAGAAAATGGACAAATAACTCTCTCCAAGCTTGATTTTGACTCAATTTGACTTGAATCACCTAGTTAACTTGAAAATCACTCTTCAACACCTAATAACCTATCAAATCTATAAACAAAGGGCTGCAAACAAACAAGAAAAAGGGGAAAAATGATTAGAGGTTAGTGAATAGGGGTTTTCCTTGGTCAAACCCCACTTTTGGTAATTGAACCCTTAAAAAGACAATGAAATGAAAGAGATGTTGTCACGTAGAAATGCACCCTATGCAAAGTAAGAACTAAGATTTCTGGTGAAACATGGGATCATTTCAAGGCTGTGTGTCACCTGAAGTTGAAATGAACCTCCGGAGAAGGCCGACTTCCTTTCGGTATCACCTAGACTAATGATCTTTGTCAGGTAAAGGGAGAAGAAGTGCAGACAAAATGAAACTAAACTGAACTATTCCTATGGTGATACACCGAGTTAATAAGAAATCATGAAACAAACATAGGAAGAACATACACTAGAAAGCAAAAGACAACGTTTTCACTTACTTAACATAATCCCTTTAAACTCATGCACTATTCTTAATAGGTTTGCTCTACATGCATATCTTAGGAAGGAAAGATGAATTTCACAACCTTAGGTATGGATACAGATTTTGGAAAAACACAGCTAAGAACTTGCATAGTCTAAAATAAAAAAATGAGAGCAACACAAACATTAACAGTAGCTTCCTAGGTAAACTCTATGTTATATTCTAGATTCCAATTGAGTTACAAAACATACATTTAGTGTAGAAAGGTTTGATAAAAATCACTAACTCTTTTGAACATTTTCACAATTCGAACTATTTACAAAAAGGAAAAAAATGCCTTATATATCAGACTGTGTCGGCCCCCCGTTAGGGTTCACAAAAAATATTGGGCTTAGAAAGATCTATCCTTAGATCTTTTGATTGAATTAAATGTTGCAGCCTGCATGTCCTTGCTATGTGTGTCGGTGAAGAGCTACTACCTAGAGAAACCCCTTAGATCTTTTGAAGCTATCAGATGTATTTACTTTTGGTCCTTGTGTCCACCTACTGAATCCCCCTATTGGACACCTTGAATGCTCTTGAGTCCAAAATAGATACACATTGATTCACATTCTGTTGATTCTCTTGGCACTAGTCAAGCTGCCAACGATTCACCCGTAGCTCTCCTTGATTGGCTGGGCACACTACACGAAGACTCTCAGGCGGTCAAAAGCTCATTTAGTCAAAATTGTATCTCAGCGAGACACTGGAAGTGTCTGACCAATGTGATTATGTCCCTTGATAGCTATTGTCACGATGTGGAAACATCGATGAGAGTCTTTATCGAGCTTCAAAATTCATACCAATGTTGCCTCTATGGTTGCCAAGACAGCCGATTGTCGGTGAGACAATTTATCAAAGGAAAAATGTTACCCGAGAACCCCCTCCCATTGTTTCAACAAGAGTTTATTGATATCATCCCGAATGCATTTCACTCCACCGGGCTCCGAATTTCTTTCAGCGAGACATTATCAAGTCGGGAAGACTTCATAGTGAGGCTCATTGTCTTGCCGATGTTCCTCCTTTTGTTGAGACTACACCATGTTGACAAGATGTTACCGCGATGGCTAGGAGCTCCGCCGATGTTTTTTTATGTCGGGGAGACCTTCTGCTAGTCGGTGAGACCTCTGGGCGATCTCATCTTCTTATTGACAAGACCCTTTGGTGTCGGTGAGACATCTCACCGATTTTATTCCTTATACCAAAGCCACACCCCTTCAGTGAGATTTCAGTTGTTCATTAGGACCTTATGCCGAACACTTTTCCTTTCGGCGAGTTTCTTTTCTTATCGGGGAGACAACCTTACTTCGCAAAGATGTCTTGTCAAAGTACTTTTCTTAGTGAGGCCTTTTTGTTATTGGCAAGACCCTCATTGAAGGAAAACATATTGGGGCCCCCCACTCAGTTGGTGAGACTAAATGTCTTCGCCGAGACATTATGGCGAAGGCACCAACCTTGGCCAAGACCATGAGACCTACGATGATACCTCTCATACCTCTTTGGTGAGACCTCTGGTTGGTTGCTAAGACATCTTGGTGACTTTCTTCCTTTTGGAAAACTACTTCCCATCGGGGTGACTCTCTACTTTTGGCGGGACTTCCTTCCGAAATCCTCATGTTACACCGAAGATCTTTCCCCATTCACCAAGACTCCACTCTAAATGATTTGTTACGCCGAAAGACTTGTTTCCCAGTAAGCTCCCTTTCCTATTGGTGAGACTCTGACTATTTGCTGGGACCCTTCACCGAGTGCCAAAAGTTACCCCAAAGCCCTTGGTCACCATGAGTCTCCCCGAGCTCACGATTGAATGGCCTATCGGCCAGAGAAATCCATGCGATAAGAGGTCATACCGAACCCTCAATGTTATAGCGATAGGCTTTGTAGCTTTGTTCGGTAGGATAGAAACTAGGTCATAGGGACCTATTCAAAATTGGAAAGTATCAAGCAGCCAGTCGGCCAGACAGTGAAGATGTCATGCCGACCTGGCTCTAATGGAGGCTGAACATAGAATATTGAGGCATGTTTCCAACAGAGCAGGCCTCCCAACTAAATCCCATATGAAATGTCATCATATGTATAGAGTAACCCTCAATGGAGATGTCCCATCTGGCCCTTATGAACATGTACAATAGAGATGCCTTGCCTGATTGAGCCCTAAGGGTGAAAATTAGGTAACATTAGAAATGCACCCTACGCGAAGTTGTAAGAACTAAGCTTTCTATTGAAACATGGGATCATTTCAAGGCTGTGAGTCACCTGAAGTTGAAATGAACCTTCGGAGAAGGCTGACTTCCTTTGGGTATCACCTAGACTAATGATCTTTGTGAGGTAAAGGGAGAAGAAGTGCATACAAAATGAAACTAAAATGAACTATTCCTATGGTGATACACCGAGTTAATAAGAAATCATGAAATAGACATAGGAAGAACATACACCGAAAAGAAAAAGACATCATTTTCACTTAACATAACCCCTTTAAACTCATGCACTATTCTTAACAAGTTTGCTCTACATACATATCTTAGGAAGGAAAGATGAATTTCACAACATTAGGTATGGATACATATTTTGGAAAAACACAGCTAAGAACTTGCATAGTCTAAAATACAAAAATGAGAGTAATACAAACATTAACAGTAGCTTCCCAGGTAAACTCTGTGTTAGATTCCAGATTCCAGTTGAGTTACAAAACATACATTTAGTCGAGAAAGGATTGATAAAAATCACTAACTCTTTTGAATGCACAATTCAAACTATTTACAAAAAGGAAAAATTGCCTTATATATCAGACTGTGTCGGGCCCCCCTTAGGGTTCACAAAAAATATTGGGCTTAGAAAGATCTATCGTCAGATCTTTTGATTGAATTAAATGCTGCAGCCTGTGTGTGTTAGTGAAGAGCTACTGCCTGGAGAAACCCCTTAGATCTTTTGAAGCTATCGAATGTATTTACTTTTGGTCCTTGTGTCCACCTACTGAATCCCCCTGTTGGGTGTCTTGAATGCTCTTGAGTCCAAAACAGATACATGTTGATTCACATTCTGTTGATTCTCTTGGCACTTGTCAAGTTGCCAATGATTCACCCGTAGCTCTCCTTGATTGGTTGGGCACACTACACGCAGACTCCTAGGCGGTCAAAAGCTCATTCAGTCAAAATCACATCTCAGCAAGACACTGGAAGTGTCTCACGGATGCGATTATGTCCCTCTACAGCTATTAGCACGACGTGGAAACATCGATGAGAGTCTTTATCGAGCTTCAAAATTCATACTGATGTTGCCTCTGTGGTAGCCAAGATAGCCAATTGTCGGTGAGATGATTTACCGAAGGAAAAACGTTACCCCGAGAACCCCCTCCCATTGTTTTGGCAAGAGCTTATTGATATCATCCTGAATGCATTTCACTCCACCAGGCTCCAGATTTCTTTTGGTGAGACATTATCAAGTCAGGAAGACTTCATAGCAAGGCTCATTCTCTTGCCGATGTTCCTCCTTTCGCTGAGACTACACCGTGTCAACAAGATGTTATCGTGATCGTTGGGAGCTCCGTCGATGTTTTTTTATGTCGGTGAGACCTCTGTGCAAATTTTTCCAACTCTTGGCGAGCTCATCTTGTTATCGACAAGACCCTTTGGTGTCGGCAAGACATCTCACTGATCTTTATTCCTTATACCAAAGCCACACACCTTCGATGAGATTTTAGTTCATCGTCAGGACCTTATGCCGAATGCTTTTCCTTTCAGCAAGTTTCTTTTCTTGTCGGGGAGATAACCTTACTTCGGCAAGACCTCTTGCTGAAGTCGTTTCCTCAGCGAGGCCTTTTTGTTATCGATGAGACCCCCGCCAAAGGAAAACATATTGAGGCCCCCCACTCAGTCGGTGAGACTAAATGTCTTCACCGAGACACTATGGCGAAGGCACCAACCTTAGCCGAGACCACGAGCAAGTCGGGGAGACCTACGGCGATACCTCTCATACCTTTTTAGTGAGACCTCTGGTCGGTTGCCGAGATATCTTGGCGACTTTCTTCCTTTTCGCGAACAGCTTCCCGTTGGGGTGACTCTCTAGTTTCGGTAGGATTTTCTTCCGAAGTCCTCGTGTTAAACTAAAGATCTTTCCCTAGTCACCAAGACTCCACTCCGAATGGTTTGTTACGCCGAAAGACTTGTTTCCTGACAAGCTCCCTTTCCTGCCTGCAAGACTCTAACTATTCACTGGGACCCTTCACCGAGTGCCAGAAGTTACCTCGAAGCCCTTGGTCACCATGAGTCTCCCCAAGCTCACGATTGAGTGGCCTATCAGCTAGAGAAATCCATGTGATAAGAGGTCATACAGAATCCTCAATGTTATAGCAATAGGCTTTGTAGCTTCGTTCGGTAGGACAGAAACTAGGTCACAACGACCTATTCAAAATCAGAAAGTATCAAGCAGCCAGTTGGCCAAATAGTGAAGATGTCATGCTGACCTGGCTCTAATGGAGGTTAAGCGTAGAATATTGAGGCATGTTTCCAATAGAGCAGGCCTCCCAAATGAATCCCCTATGAAATTTCATCATATGTATAGAGTAACCCTCAATGGAGACGTCCCATCTGGTCCTTTTGAACATCTGCAATGGAGATGCCTTACCTGATTGAGCCTTAAGGGTGAAAATTAGGTAACATTAGAAATGCACCCTATGTGAAGTTGTAAGAACTAAGCTTTCTGGTGAAACATGGGATCATTTCATGGCTGTGGGTCACCTGAAGTTGAAATGAACCTCCGGAGAAGGCTGGCTTCCTTTGGGTATCACCTAGACTAATGATCTTTGTCAGGTAAAGGGAGAAGAAGTGTGTACAAAATGAAACTAAACTAAACTATTCCTATGGTGATACACCGAGTTAATAAGAAATCATGAAATGGACACAAGAAGAACATACACTAGAAAGAAAAAGATAGCATTTCCACTTACTTAACATAACCCCTTTAAACTCATGCACTATTCTTAACAGGTTTGATCTACATGCATATCTTAGGAAGGAAAGATGAATTTCACAAATTCTCGCATGTGGATACGATTTTGAAAACACAACTAAGAACTTGCATAGTCTAAAATACGAAATGAGAGAGTAATACAAACATTAACAAAGTAGCTTCCTTGCAACTTTGTGTTATATTCCATTCCAGCTTGAGTTTACAAACATACATTTAGTCGAAAGGATTGATAAAATCACTAACTCTTTTAATGCACAATTCAAACTATTTTACAAAAAGGAAAATGCCTTTATATATCGACCGTATAGCCCCTTAGGGTTCATAAAAATATCGGGCTCAAAGATCTATCCTCGTGATCTTTTGATTGAATTAAATGTTGCACCCTTGCGTGTCCTTGCTGTGTGTGTCAGTGAAAAACTACTACCTGGAGAAACCCCTTAGATCTTTTGAAGCTACAAGGTGTATTTACTTTTGGTCCTTGTGTCCACCTCTTACCTAATCCCCCTATTGGGCACCTGAATGCTCTTGGAGTCCAGCAGATAAGCATGTTGATTCACATTATGTTAATTCTCTTAGCACTTGTCAAGCTGCCAATGATTCACCTGTAGCTCTCTCTGATTGGTTGGGCACACTACATACAAACTCCCAGGTGGTCAAAAGCTCATTCAGTCAAAATCACATCTCAGTGAGACACTGGAAGTGTCTCATTGATGCGATTATGTCCCTTCTATAGCTATTGGCATGACGTGGAAACATCGATGAGTCTTTATCGAAGCCTGTACCATACCAATGTTGCCTCTATGGTCACTCAATACCGATTGTCCTTGAGATGATTTATCAAGGAAAAAATGTTACCTCAAGAACCCTCCCAATGTTTCGACAAGAGCTTATGGATATCATCCCAAATTCATTTCACTACACTATGCTCCAAATTTCTTTCGGCGAGACATTATCAAGTCGGGAAGACTTCATAGCGATGCTCATTGTCCTGCTAATGTTCCTCCTTTTGCTTGGAGTACACCTTGTTGACAAGACGTTACTGTGACCAATGGGAGCTCTGCCGATGTTTTTTTATGTCAGGGAGACCTTCTACTAGTCGATGAGACCTCTTGGCGAAGTTTTCCAACTCTTGGTGAGCTCATCTTGTTATTGGCAAGACCCTTTGGTGTCGGCGAGACATCTTGCCAATCTTTATTCCTTATACCGAAGCCACACCCCTTCGGTGAGATTTCAGTTGGTCGTTAGGACCTTATACTGAACACTTTGCCTTTCAGTGAGTTTCTTTTCTTGTCGGGGAGACAACCTTACTTCGTCAAGACCTCTTGCCGAAGTGCTTTTCTCAGTGAGGCCTTTTTGTTATCAACGAGACCCCTACCGAATGAAAACATATCGAGGCCCCCCACTCAGTCGGCGAGACTAAATGTCTTTACCAAGACATTATGATGAAGGCACCAACCTTGGCCGAGACCACTAGCAAGTCGGGGAGACCTATGGCGATACCTCTCATACCTCTTCGGTGAGACCTCTAGTTAGTCACTGAGACATCTTGGTGACTTTCTTTCTTTTGGCGAACTGCTTCCCGTTGGGGTGACTCTCCGCTTTCGATAGGACTTCCTATCGAAATCCTCATGTTACATCAGAGATATTTCCCTATTCGCCAAGACTCCACTCTAAATGCTTTGTTACGCCGAAAGAATTGTTTCCTGACAAGATCCCTTTCTTGTTAGCGAGACTCTGACTATTCACTGGGACCCTTCACCGAGCGCCAGAAGTTACCCTAAAGCCCTTGGTCACCATGAGTCTCCCCGATCTCATGATTGAATGGGCTATCGACTAGAGAAATCCATGCGACAAGAGGTCATACCAAAACCTCAATGTTATAGCGATATGCTCTGCAGCTTCGCTCGGTAGGACAAAAACTAGGTCACATCGACCTATTCAAAATTGGAAAGTATCAA
>VDFB02387640.1:0-15886 GCA_007258455.2 Sequoia sempervirens | reverse complement strand
CAAACTTCTCCCCGACTACACCTCCTTCGGTGAGACTCCCCCGAGTTGGCCAAACTTCTCCCCGACGCTAGTCATTTCGGTGAGACTTCTATCAATCAGAGAGACATCTCCCCAAAGCAAATATTTTCGCTGAGACTTCCACCATTCGGCCAGACTTCTCCTCGATGGAGAGATATATAAAAACTCATGGCGACCGAAATATCTAGGTGCCTGGGGTATTTCAAATGAATATAGCACAATAGCCAATTGACAAGACATTCAACTGGTCTTAGTGACTTCCTCTTTGAGAAGTTTTATGCCAGATCCGACTGAGGCATACTTTCCAACATAATTCCTTGTGAAATAACATCAGATGTATGATTTAACCCTCAAAAAATGCCTCCACTAGTTCTCAAATGCATCAGATGAAGACCCTCCCAATGAAAACCGAACACTTGCACGCTAGGCTCAACCCTTATGGGAGCCACATTTAATCCACATGCCGAATTTAAAACATAATTTTTTCCTCGCAACATTAAGCCCACGGTGAAAATCGAGTAGCAATGATGAAGGCTTTTGTTTAGCTCTAACTGGTAGAAATACTTGTACACATGTATAGAGTGTCAATTTCCTTTTGTAGATAAACCTAGGAATTGCCTCATCACGGCTGCAGCATACACCAAATAAGAATTCATATAGAACTTCAAAGTGGTTGGCACATTTATCAGTTGTTCATGAATTTTGTCACTAATTTGTGTTCCCAATCAATATGAGCCTTTTTTCTTCTTATGATTCGAATTATTCATACATCCACTCCTGAAAATGAGATGATTCATGCAATCCCTTAACCTTGCTCAAGAGTGTAATCATGTCCCTCGACATCTTCTTTGAAATCACTTCACTGAAGCCCCTTCAACTATCTTGAGATGGTAGGCCTAGGTGTTTTTAGCCATTGGCTATTGATCAAATTTTTAGCCTTGGTTGGATATGCATCATATAAAATTATTGTGCTTGTTGCATTGAAATCTCGGTGTATTTTTTCCATGTGTGGGACTCTGAAAACAATGTCAAAGAAATCATGGTCTAGCCTCATCATCTCTTGTCCAGAGGAATCTATCACACTTTTGTTCTCTCAGATGTAGTGGGAAGCAACCTGGAGAACAAACTTTGTGTGATGAGTAGATGTCAAGAATGTGGACACTAGATGCAGATTGTTGTGTACAATAGCTCTCAAATTGACTTCCAAGGGCTTTTGTTCAGTCTTTTTAACAAATTCTACAAGGTCCTAATGACCAACCTCGTCCTTTATTTCATTCATCTTTGAGATCACCACTATTGGCAGATAGACACCTTGGTACTTGTATTTCATTTTTACCTTAGCTTTAGAAGAGGATGGAGGATTCTTTGTTGTCATCTAGAAGAATCAGGATCAAGGGATATTACTTTCATGATCACTTGACGATATCTAGAGAGAAACTGCAAGGATGATGAATCAACAAATGTTAGACGAAACTGTAGCATTGGGAAGCGTAAGAAAAGCAAGTAATGTGGAGAAAGCGTGAAATGAGCAATAATGCGTAGAAAATGGAGTGAGATCAAGGAAAAAATGTTTGGAGTGAAAACGAAGCGATTTTGAGGTGTTAGGATAAAAAACTGTCAAATGTGTAGGAGCACTGAAAATCAGCATTCCTACACTTGGAAAGATGATTTAATATGTAAGGGAACTGAAAATGAGTGCCCTTACATGTTCTTCATGAAAAGTTTCCAAATGTGTCAAGGTACTGAAAATCGGCACCTTGACATGTATTCTCACTTGGTAATTGTTTGAAGTGCAAGGGCGGATAATTTCAGCACTTGAGCATGTAGGTGATAGAAAACTCCATGTAGGAGCGGTGATTTTCACCACTCCTGCATGGCGTCTAAAAACCCCACCTTATCATTTGAAACAAGGGAAATTCAAAGTGTAATGTCGATGATTTTCACTGCTGAGACAACGCTGATGTTGGTGAAAACTTGGCGCCTGAGCGGTGATATTCACTACTCGAACACCATGAGACTTACATTGATGATCGATGAAGTTTATTTTAAACTCATGCATATATTACAAGTTTCACTACTCAACAATAGAAATTCAGCAATACCTTCAAAAATGGAAAGACAAGATGGCGAAGGAGAAACACGAGGGAGATACAAACAAGGACGCATTATTTCTAAATGAAAACAAAAACCCTAGCTCAAATACAAAGAGTAGTAGATCAAGCAAAGGAAGAAAGAAAGGTGGATTTTGAATATACAAAGAAAAACTTGAACATACAAAGCGTATGGAGAAAACACAAAAAAGGAACTACAAAGTTTCATTTTAAAAGGAGAAAGACAAGAAGAAATAGAAAAAGAAAAAGAAGAAACCATGTACGTGAGAAATGCGTCAATGCCCTAACAATGGAGGAACAAAAAGTAAATCTGAGATTGCATCCTAACTTGGTGGAGAAGCTAGCGCACAGGAAGGAGGGAGAAAATGTAGGTTTAGAATGAAAGAAAGAGATTTAAAATGAAATTATAAAAATCATTTGAAAAGACTGAAGTAAACTTAAAAGTGTGCATTAATGAAGGCGTACTAAATGGAGAAATAGATGCAAGAGCGGTGAAAATCACTGCTCTTGCATATTTTAGCTAAGTGAGAATAAGATGTGCACAAGCATTGATTTTTAGCTCTTGTACATTTTGCAATTTGGAAAAAGTGTAGGAGCATTGAAAATTAGTGCTCCAACACTTGGAGAAAAACTTAGTAAGGTAATATGTAGGAGCGTTGATTTTCAGCGCTCTGACATATTTCACAATTTTGACTAATTCTTGAACTTGAGAGTTTCTGAAGATATTCGTTTTGAAGGTCTTCAAGAGACGAACATAGGGGAATGCTCAAACAGACTGTTTGAGACTTTAGACCACACATCGAGGTGAATTGAAGTTCACCTCATTTTGCATACTTGAACATCATGAACCTACAAAATGGACAAGTTTCATAGGGGGGTTATCTGTGGATCGAGCATTGTTGGATTCCATGATAACAAGTTGAGAAGTGGTTGTCAAATCTATACGATAGATGCAATATTGGAGCATTTTGGGTCAAACTAACCCTTCCATTGTGTCCAAAAGGCCTATGAACCTAAAGATCGACTATCAAATCATTGATTTCAAAGGTAATTGTCCTTTGAGAAAAAAAAAATGCTTTTGATTCATATGCCCTACCCCTGCATCATACAATTATTTTATTAAAATTTTACTTTTTTCTACGAGTTAAATATATATATATATATATTTTTTTAAAAAAAAAAATTGAAAAATTTATAAAAAATAAATAAATAAATAAATAATTCTTTCAATATAAAGGGTATAAACAAGTCTGTGTAGCCCCCATCAACCCCCCTATACATGTAGGGTATAGCAAGGTACCCAAAGTCATGGGACTTGGCCCCCACGCCCCTTCTTGAGCCCCCCCAATGGCATTAGGCCTTCATGATAGGGTTCTAACTCTACAAGGCCCCCTATTTGACCCTTTTGGCTTGTAATTTTTTTAAAATAATTTTTTTTAATAAAAAAACCTATCTACCTAGGCTTGTGTAGCTTGATCCGCCAAATTTGGCTACCTACTAAGTTTAGCACCTCCATCAAAGCTAGTATAGTTTCCATATTTGGTAGTGTTCTAAACTTATCAGTTAACTTCTAAACTAGCATGACATCCAAATATGACAATATTTTAAAATTAGTGGTGATTTCATATTAACGCTAGCAAGTACATTTGGATTTTTGACTCCCCTCTTCATTGGTGCTTTCAATTTTGTATTTCAACTTTGAAGACTCATAACTTAGGCTCATGACCTCCATTTTTTTAGCAATATTTTTTATTTGGGTTTTTTTTTATGCTCTACATGATTGTTCAAATGGTTTTTAATTTTGATGCACATATTTTCTATAAATTTCAATTTGTCATAGGTGAACTATTGAAAAATTCTTGTTTTGGGAACTTTTGAAGCTCTATTCAGGCTCATATAGACTCCTTTTTAGATGTTTTTTTTTAATAAGTGCATAATTTTTTGTGTACTTCATAGTGTTGCTATAATTTTATATTCATTGTGATAAAAACTATACTTTCTTGATATACAACCTTATTTTAGCAAAGTGAAGTAGTGAGATCAAAGTCCACTTAGCATTCTTCAACAAGTGGTAATTGTAACCACACTAAGTATAAAATGGAAAATCATATTTACTTAGGGGTTCTATTGTTTAGTGATTTGGGTGGGGGGGTGCCTATAGTTCTACATTTCCTAAATAGCTAAAATAGTCTATTTCTTGACTACCTTGATGATACTACCATGGGTATATCAAATCATCCTTTATTAAGAAGGAACTATAAGGCCTAGCAAGATGATATCATGAATCATTTTTATAGCTTAACCTCTTTCCCTAATTCTATGAACTGGTTCCTCAAACACCACAAGATGGGGAAAATCAAGAGTGGCACCTCAAGAATTATTATATTGTTGGAGCTATATACTTAATGCAGACACTAACATAATGATTATCCTCTCAAGATTTGATTACTCTCTTTCTTGTTGGATTAAAATTTGGGACATGTATGGAGATCCAAATTATCATCCATTCCTAGATGATCCTCTTTATATTTTTTAGTTCCCCTAGATGATTATGACAATGTTCCATATGATAAAGATACATTAGAAGTGATAAATAAGTGGAAAAATATTTAACATCAAAGGGCCATCAAAACTTCTCCTCTTCCTCCACAAATAGTAGTTGAATCCTCAACTTCTAAAACTACTATTTCAGATACATGGACTTCTTCTACATATTTGATTCAACACCTATAGGTTGAGGGATCTCCACTTTTAGTACTTGCAGATTATATAATTGCTCATGTTCATGGTTATTATGTGGACAGTATATAATGAGATTCTTCATTGTTTATTGATCATTGAGATGATTGCTTATAGGACATACATTATTTTTTTATTGAATCCCACACACAAGATGTTGATGACATTCTTGAGGATATTTATCTTCTCTTTGATGACATCTCACAAGAAGTTGCATCGCACCCTTCAAATTTTTTGAGGGCGCATTTAGATGAACTCTTGTTCCTTATCCGCTTCTATATGCTTCTACAATTATAGAAGCTATAAATACTCATGATTTGATAGTTTCAATAGTCACCATGCATGTTAACATCTTTTTTAGTAGTACTTGATTCTTCATAGCACTATTTTTCAAAGTTTCACATCCTTGCAGAGGAGCATTTGGAGGACTCATCATCATCTTTTGTATATTATCTACATCATTTTTTATATCATTCTACATAGTCACATTCTTCAATTAATATTAGGACTCCTAACATTGTGACATCTAAGGAAATTCCAAAGACTTATATCCTTCTTTCCTCATATTCCTTTTAGGAATGGGAAGATATCTTGTATGCATTATTCACTTTATTTCTTCTTACGGTGAGGAATGTTGTTTGATGATCTTGGATCATCTTCAACATTCCATGTCAAGCATCCATCATTAGTGCAGTAGATTATAAATTTCAGTATAGTCACCTTATATTCTCTCTTATGGGGGGAACTCTTTCCTCACATGAGGTTTCGTTCTTCTCATCTTCTAGAGATTTTTTTCTTGTATTTTCTCTCTTTTGAAGATTTTTATCCCACTAGGTTTTCTTTTTTTCTCTATTTCTCGTAGATTTATTTGTGCATCGGTACCTCATTAATCCTTGTACCTAAGACCCATATTTTCATATTTACATGTTGTCCCCCTAAGTTTAACTTAAGGGGGAGTATAAAGTTACTACCTAACTAGTTACACTATTAGGTCATTTTCACAACTTATCTCTTAAGTTTACTTAGGACACTTTTCGAGCATTTTCACTTTATGTCTCATATCATAAGATTAAGAAACTTGTTATAATCTTGTGTTTTCCTATATATCTCACTTTAGTCTATATAACTAAGTGTATCTCATACATTATACATACATTCTATTTGCATTATTTGATAGGAATACAATTTATTCTTGTCATATTAATGTTCTGAGTACTTTGTACTTTTCATTTAGATTTTAGATCTTGGGTGGCTTTCTCCATAGCCAAATATTACAATATGGTGCCACTCCTTTTTATTAAAATATTTTTTTCTTGTGGATGAAAAAATTGAAATTTCTAATAACTACTAGCTATATGATGATGGATTAGCCTCTTGTTTCCAAAGTAATGAATATCCTATAGCAAATAAGATGTGTCAAATCATAAAATACAAAAGAAAAGGACTAAGCTTTCATGAATAATTAATGCAAGAACTTATATGATCCCTGTGGTGATCATTATGAGGATGTTAGTGAAACTTCCATTATCTTTGAGGAAACTTGTTCTAACATTGAGACAAGTTTCTCTAAAGATCTTGCCATTACCAACTAATTCAATGACAATATTATCCTTACCATTAAATTTGACCTCCAATACCATAAACTTATTTACTAGAACTAGCAATATCACATATTAATGGACATTTTTCAAATGATGAAGCTATCATAAAATTCATAGGGCTTTAAGATTGCATCTTGGTAGGAGATCATAAAAATGGTTTTGAAATCAACTTAAACACTTCAACATATTTTGGAGTAGTTCCTTGGTCAAAATAAATAAATAATAATTTTAAAATTAAAATTTAAAGTCCCTTAGCGAGAACCTTTTTAAGGCCCTATTGAACCAAAAAGGTTTAATATCAAATAAATATAGACAAGCCTATTGATGAATATTTTATTGAGGATATACTAGACGAGGAACTCAATCTTATTCCTACAACACAATTACATGATGGCTCTAACTTTCTTCTTGAGGATATACCATTGATGTGAAGATTAAACAAAATAAAAAAATCCCAAAATTACTAAGCTTGGGGCTGCTCTTAGTCCCCCAAAATAGGAAACTCTCATCATCATCCTAATAGAATGTTCAAATATTGATATTCCTATATTGGATCAATTATTTATGGTGCACCACCTTTTTGTACATAAGGATGCTAACTGGTGAAACAAAAAATAAGAAAAAATCATCCCAAGAATGCCCTTGTTGTTAAGAAGAAATATAAAATCATTTTTATGTTTAGTCCATACAACCAATCAACTACTTTAAATGGATATCCAACATTGTTCCTAACAATAAGAAACCAATTATTATCTAAGTATTCATAGACTTCCAAGACATCAATAAGGCATGTCCAAAAGGTGATTTTCTTTTACTGAATATTGGCATGATCATCAACTTGATAGTCACACATGTAATTTTATATCTCATGGATAGTGTCATAGGACATAACCAAATAAAATTACGCCTAAGGACTAACACAAAATTCAATCTACTACACCATGGGGGACTTTCTATTACCAATTCATGCCTTTTGGTTTGAATGATATCAATGCAACCTATATTTGAGGCATAATTATTATCTTCCATGATATACTTCACAATATTGTCAAGGATTATGTAGATGAAATATTCAATAAATTGAAAATTAGGGCAAAGAATCCTACCATTCTATAAAAAATGAAATATTGAGAGAATATATGTTTGTTTTAATCCTAAAAAGTGTGTATTTTGTGCCATAACAGGTAAGATGTTATATTTTTTGTGCCTAGGATAGGTAATATATCCAAAATTAAATCTATAATAAAAATTCCTCCCCCCTAAACCTCAAGTAGCTATACAATTTATAGGAAAAATCCAATCAATCAGAAGATTCATTTCACATCTTGTAGATAAATGTCAACCATTCACATATCTATTGGAAAGGGGCACTATATTTCATTGGAATAAAGAATATAAATATGATTTTGAGTAGATTGAATATTGTCTTCAAATCCACTAGTGCTAGTCCCACCTACTCTAAGGGAAGTGTTGTTACTTTACATCTTAGTGACACAATTCCTATTGGGACTCCTTTTGGCTCAACATGATGCTTAAGGAGTAGAAATATTTTTGTATGATCTAAGATGAACTTTGGTAGGATACAAACTTAGTTACACCCAAATTGAGAAGGAATTCCTATTTTTGTTATTACTACTCAAAAATTATGACACTATATGCTCAACAATGACACTAGCCCTTTTCCAAAGTTGATCCTCTAAAGTATCTTCTCTCAAAATCATCTCTCACAAACAAGGTGAAACAAGGTGGTGGAAAAGGAATAAAGAGGTTTGGGAAGTGAGGGTTTATATCTTTGTATGAGGACTATGGAAACTAAAAAAAAAATTAAAGTTTCAAAGCATACAGTAACATCAAAGATAGTTACATAAGTGATTTTGCAGTAGCTACTTGTCAAGATTTATTCAACATTGAATGGGTGGAGAGAATGGGAGAGCTAATTATCAAAATAAACTACAAAAGATCAACACTTCACAATGCTAAAATAACAGGGTCTATTGTCCCATAGGCTTTCTTTGGCCTCATGGGCATTAAAAGTCTTCTATTCTATTCTACCATTTTAAGGCATACCAAAAATATTTTTAAATAAGTTTTTGGTAAATAGCCCCAAGGAAATTTCTAACTCATCTCCACATCCCTAAAACATCCCCAATATAAGAACACATGGAATACTCAAAAAAGCACATCCCCATAAGACATAAGATTATTCCCATTTACATATTAGAATGTTACTTGATTGTTATCATTTAGATTTGCTAGTCTCATGATTTTTTGTCTATTTTCTTCATATCCAAATTAATACGTTAGTGAGCATACCATTTTGAATTTTTCACCTTGAGGTTTGTAGTTATCCATATGATATTCAAATGTTTAAGATGTTGGTGTTTTTTAAATACCCAGTTAATTATATAGATTTTCCAATGAATTGGTGAAAGTTTGCTAAAATTTCCCTCTACACTTTGGGCTCTACAAAACTCAGGAGGGTGATCCCTACAATGTTTCTCTTAGATACTCTTGTGTCAATTTATCTCATACATTGTAACTTTAACATATATATTATCCTAAGTGTTGTTTAGTAGATGAAAACCTTAAAGATTTGCCAAATCTTATAGAATTTATCAATCTTACAGAAAGTAAATATTTAATTTGATTTTTGAATGTAGTTGCTAATAAAAACTAGAAAATGTAACATAGACACGGTTTATGGATCAGTGCCTTATCCTAGGGTATGGATTCTTAAACCATGCAATTGAAAACCTATAACAACATTCTATTTATCATAACAATGCTATTAAACAATGTATTACACCATTTAACTCAAAAATACAAACCAATAATACTTAATTATCCTTCCATGCATTCACATAAACCTTCATTCATGTTAAAGAAAATTTTAACTCATTCTTTGAACAAGTGCATTAACAATGAACAAACATCCAGAGGAAAGAAAATGAAGATTAAATGAATGATCTTTAATTCATTTCATTCATAATTCATATGAAGTATACAATGGATAGCACTTGTCTTGAAAATATTCCATTTGCATTCAAAACTGATAGTATTGTTATACAACATTAACAATCAAAAGACTCAAAACTTCAAGACCTAGAAAAGACTTAGACAAAATCGTATTTGGGTCTGTATTATAATTGCCCTTAAAAATCAATCAACAACAACCCGTGTAAATGGCCTTGAATTCCCTTTTATAAAACAAGGGATCAACAAGCTTCAAGCTATTACACATGTCACATTTTCATTTTACATACATTTACATTTCAAAATTACACTAGTAACTGGGAGCTCATGGAGAGAATATTTGGAGTGCAAGGCAATTACAAAGTTTGTTACATCCACAATGCTTTCCAAAAAATATCTAAAACAGTTATTTGAAAGTTGAGCTAGCAGGTGAATACAAAATCCTGGTGTTCAAGATGAAAAAAGAACTTGCTGACATCCTTTGAAAGCTTTGAAGACCATTGGAGATGCCAAAAAGACCAAAAATGTTGTAATGTGTCATAAATAAATAACACTAAAAAAAATTGACATTATGAATAATAAATTAAAGACATAGTCAATTAGTTATTTTCCATCATAGCACCATATGTCAAAAAAATAAATTTATATTATTTCCAAATGTCAAATTTACAAGTTACATTGTGTTATCACATAATCTAGTAGCGCTCGTTCCACGGATAACCCCCCTATGAAACTTTTCCGTTTCCTAGGATTCGTGAAGTTCAAACACGCAAAACAAGGTGATTTCCAAGCCACCTCGAAATGTGTTCCAAAGTCTCAAACATTTGGTTTGAGCATCCCCCTATGTTCGCCTCACGAAGACCTTCGAAACGAGCCCCTTTGCGAAATCTCACTGTTCGTACTTAGTTAATTGTGAAAAATGCAGTTGCACTGAAAAAGTGCTCTCCTGCTCACAAGCCAAAATTGGCTAAGTATAAAAAGTGCAAGGGCATCAATTTTTAACACCCCTGCATGAAAGTGAATTCTTCAAAATGTAATAGCACTGAAAAAGTGCGCTATTACACTTTTTTTCAAGACTTGGTCATTTTCTTGCCTCAGCGCGTTTCTTCATGCGTTTTACATTTTTCGCTCATCGTGCCACTTTTTGTGCCTAAATTAATTGCTTGAATTGAGTTAGGTTTTTGGGTTACCATTTACTTAAAAGTGTTTTATTATTTCATTTTCATTGTTTAAATCTTCAAACTTCATTCCTTCATGCTGGGCGAAATCATCTCAAGCTGCAAAACACGTTTTTGAGAAATCTGAGGTTCCTCTCAATTGAATTTTGCACTTTCTCCTGGTATGTTGTTCTTCTTACTATTCTCTCCATTTCTCCTTCATTATTTTGTGCACGACTTAGAGATTTACATATGCGTTTTTATTTATCTTTGTTTTTCTTCTCACATTTTTCCTTATCCCAAGCATTTTCTTTATTTTGCCATGTCTTTAGAGTCTTGTTAATTCATGAGCACGTCTTTCCCTCTTACCCTAATCGTGTTTTGGAACATCTTCACGCATTTTCACCATCCATCATTTGTTTTGGCTTGGCCTTCTTCTTTAAACGTGTTTTTCTCCTTTCGCTCATATTCCCACGTTTTTTATATCTTTTCACATTGTCCCTCTTGATGTTTCTATACAAGCAATGAAAGAAACTCATGTTTTGTGAGTAAAGTAGCTTGGTTTTTGTTCACTTGTAGAATGATGATGAAAGGAAAGTCAAATGCAATCCAATACAGGTCGCCAAATATTGACTTCAAGCGTTTCATGCTTCAAAAACCCCAAGTGTTGTTTTCAAATGTCTTTACACATTGCCTTTTTGTGTTCAAACCTAATGGTGTTGAAGTTTTTCTTTCCTTATACTTGAAATTCCTTTCCTTATACTTGAAATTCCTTTCAAAAGAAAGTGTCATAGCGCTGAAAAAGTGTGCCCTGGCATTTTGAAATTTATTCTAACACTGAGAAGTGCAGGAGCGCTGTTTTTTAGCGCCCCTGCATCAAAGCTAGAATTCTTCAAAATGTAAGGGCATTGAAAAAGTGCGCCCTTACACTTTTCACAATTTTTTCCCAAAAGTACTTCAAACTTGCAAGCTTCGTTCTGAACCTTGTTCCTTCCATTTTGTGCATCATTTTGTGTGCCTTGTCATCCACTCCACACTTGCTCATCATCGTTGCTCACCTCACGCTCTCCCATGCTGTTTAAACGACTAACGTTTGTTCTGATTCCACATCTTGGAATATCTTTTCAAGATCTTCAAAGTTGATTGATCAAAGATTTAGTCGCTCTTGATGACTGCCAGTAAACCTCCGTCTTCTTCAAAAGAAAAAGGCAAAATGAAATATAAATATCAAGGTGTCTATCCACCGACTGTAGTGGTCTCCAAGGTGGAAGAAATAAAAGACACAGAGGTTGGTCATCATGACTAGGTTGATTTTGCAAAGCAAACTGAAATAAAGCCTCTTCTTGATCCGATGAGAGCAATTGTACACAGTAACCTACATTTGGTAGCTATGTTCCCTACTGCTGCACACAACACAAAATTTGTCCTTCAAGTGGCATCTCATTACATCAGGGAAAGCAAAAGTGTGATTGATTCTTTTGGGCATGAGATTTTAAGACTCGACCCTGATTTCTTTGATATTGTGTTTAAGGTTCCTCAAATGGAGAAATACATTGATATCTCTATACAAAAAGAACAAGAAGTCTTTGACGCTATCCCAACAAGGCTAAAAACCTAATAAATACCTAATGGTTGAAGAAGCCTAGACAATCTGTTTCTAGATGGCCAAAGGGACTCTTGCGAAGTGATTTCAAAGATGACGTCAAAGATATGATCACATTTTTAAGCAAAGTAAAAGGCTTGCCTGAATCATCCACTTTTCATGATTGGATGTATGAATACATCAGGATTATAAGAAGACAAAAGGTGCACATTGACTGGGGAAAATAGATCAGTGATGAAATACATGAGTAGTTGATCAATGCACCTTCCACATTGAAATTCTATATGACTTATTACCTGGTGTACGCAGCAGCCATAATGAGACAATTCCCAGGTCTATCCGTAAAATCGGATGTTGGTACACGTGTATAAATTATTCTATCAATTGGAACTAAAGGAAAGCTTTCATCACTTCAAGCAAGTTACATATACTTTCTTCACACCTTTTCTTTTCAATTTTGATCTAGCTCTCGAGAGGAGAAGGGTGTCTGATGAGGCCTATAAGGTGGTAAGTAAAGTTGGATGCTTATTTCTACAATTTGCAACGTTTACTTATTTAAGAGTTGGGTGCTACATTGGCTTCCCTTACATGCTGCCAAATTATCCTTCGGATAAGTGGGTTCTCATGGAGATGTGCAGACAGCTGATTTCAGTGCATAAAGAACGAAGGAGTAACCACAAGCGTGGATTCAAGTTCCTACTGACAATCGATAGATATACTATCCTGGCTGTATAGAAAGCCAATTCTATTTATGCTGAGATGAAAATCATGACAATCAAAACCTATAGGTATAGGTTTGATTTTGATTAGCAGGATGTCAAAAGGCAATTACAAAAGGGTCATCATTACAGATACCATTTTGAAGACATCTGGGCTGAATGCAGAGATGAAGCCATTCACAAAATGGACTATTGTAGGTTGACTATGCAACAAATTAGAGACCTTGATATTGCTGACCTACCAGAGGATTTTACAGATCCAGGCGATATCATGAATGCTTTCTATGATGAGCATGAGGTTTCTAGAAGGCCGTTACCTCAATTCAATGGTCTAGGAAAGAAATTACCAGCATGAGGGAAAGATTGAAGCCAATCCTAGCCAACACTGTAGAATGGTTACATAAGCATGGTTTTCAAATTAAAAGTTTTAGAATAGATTCAGAAGGAGAAGAATCTGAAGCAGAAGCTCGCCGACAACAAGAACTCTGCACAAAGAATAAATCAGCGGATGTTCCTACTTCTTCACGAAGAGGTCCCAGGATTAAGTTTACTGTTGGCAAGAAAGATACCTAGTCTATCCCAGAAGGAGAAACCACGAAATCCGATCCATCTCACTCTAAAGGTAAAAATTCCATTCTAGAGGAGATAGATTAGATGAAGACCGCTAGTGACTGATCAGCTAAAAGTGAAGGCTGACAGTAGACTCAGATGCGAGAAAAAGGTTTCTGAGAAAGTGAAGAGTTTGAAGAAGATTTTGAAAGAGAATGCAGTGGTCCTAGGAGGTGAACCGAGTGAGAGAAACAGGGTGATCAGGACATGCATGATCAAAGAGCAACTCGTCTCCACGGGAATGTAGTTGAAGGCAATTCCTAGAACATCATTGTGGTTTGAGTGTTCCTCTGTCCTCAGGATTAAAGAACTCTTCTCCTCATTTACATAATACTTGTTACTGCCGTGTATTACTGCAGTTGAGATACCTACTATTCCTACAACATCAACCCCGCTTGATACTCCCTCGGTGACAAGCATTCATACGGTTGATATACTGTCAAGTCCTCCATCATCCATTCCTAGCCTATCTTCGCCAACGTATGATATCACTTTTGAAAATGAATTCAATTGTTTCATGAATGAGTCAATGCGTGATCAGCTCAATGTGCCGACTACAGGAGCAATGATGACATAAACTTCTCCCATTGTCACAATACCCATGGTAACTTCAAATGTGACAATAACTTCAGAAGTGACGATGACAACTGAGTTGACAGTGAATCCAAAATTTCACACCTCCTTGCTTCCCCCTTGGCTGATATCTCAAGTGTCGAAGCAGAAGAAGCAAATGATCTCTCCAGAGGAGCTCAACCTTGAAGAGATAGTCCTTCTGAAGGCTAAAGGGAAGAAAAAGGAAAAAGTATACTCAAGGCTAAATGTTGACAAGACTGGCCACAAGTATGAGGAAATTAGAATACCACCACAAGAAGGAGATGTCAATATGGAAGACTACACGGTAACAAGAGTCCAGCTTCGCAAGGTTACCAATGAAAGTGCAAAGGCTGATGCGCAAGTGACATTGGATATCTTGGATGGAAGACTGGATAAAATGGAGCAAGCTTGCAATATTTACAAACAAAGGGAAGAACAATATGCCATTTTTGTAAAGAGACTTGCAGGATCTCCAACTAATGCACAATTGCTGACAGTGGTAAGTATTGAGGATCTAGCTGTCAAGAAAGCTGAGAAGTTCACCTCCAAAGGCAGAGTGTTGTATGATTTCATTGAGAAGATCATAGAACACGGATCTCAGATCATAATTGTTGCGGATGAGAAAACTACCTTGTTGGCCAAGCTCACCATAGAGCTTGATAAAGAAAAACATGTACTTTCCTAGGAGCGCAAAGATATGGAAAAATTCCTACTGTCATGGTTACAAATGAAACAAGTAAAGCTCAGTAAACTGGTGGAAGTCGGGGTAATTCCTGACAAAGAAAAGCTCATTGAAGAAAGAGAATCCTTGAAACATCGAATTCAAGTAATTCAATCTCTTACGGAAGATCTCCACCAAGTACAGGAAGATGTCGAAGGACATCGTATTATTCTTGAAAAAGGTATCAAGGAGTTACTAGGTCAACTAGCGAGGGAGGGTATCTTGTCTGGCCACATAAATGTCTCATATATCTTCAAAGGCCCATCCTTGGGGAGTTGACGTGTGAAGCCTCTCACGAGCGTCATTTGCTTGGCCAGGCTCACATTGGATAACCTGAAAATGCATCTTGATAGGTGCAAGAAGGTTCACTCATCTTCCATGAGATAGATCACAAGAATTCACACCATTGTGGATTACACCATTGGTTTGGATGAGAATTTCGTGTAGGAGACTAGGAAGAAATACGAAGAATTCCGCACCCAAAGCAAGGAAACATGAAGAAAGTTCCTGATCTCCAGTGTTAGGAATTTTCGGTGCATCCCCTTATGCATCTTGTAAATATTTCCTGACATTTTATATGTCTTTTTGTAAATTGTACTTACACCAAGTTTGAATATGTAGTCTTTTGAAAATAAATTATAGTTTGACTTTGGTCCAAGTTAGGTGAGATCTCCTTAAATCACTCACCTAACTTTCCTTGTTTTTCTCAATTAGATTCCTAATTTTTCTCATCCATCTTTCTATATAATGTGAGGGATTTCTATTGTAAAACCATCCTTTAGTATTTTGCAATGAAGTGCTGCCCTTTTTGAAGCAGAATTGTGAAACTTTTTGTTCATGCTTTGTGAATAAAATTCGATCAATAAAGAAGAGGATTGCAAACCAGACTTTGTGTTGGATTCAATACTTTTAAGAATTGATCTTACTTGGTGGTGATTAGCTCATGGAATCTGAAGGACTCTAAGTAATTTATGTAAACTTTGTGTTACATCCTTTATTTAGATTTTCATTTGTGTTTTGTTTATCATTGGTTGGATAATC
>VDFB02387638.1:0-19600 GCA_007258455.2 Sequoia sempervirens | reverse complement strand
TCCATTCAACATTCAATACTTCAACATATTGGTTCATCACTGTGAAAAAAAGAGTTTGATGGGACTTGGTTACCCATCCCTTCAAAGTATTGATGGTAGTAATGATGGCAATAAACTTGTGTGGTGGTGTTACTTCAATGAGAGACTTACATTTCAATGGGACAATGTTTGGTGTCTCTTTGATAGGGTGATATGGCATATTGGAGTGGCATTGATACCTTAGGTTGACATGAATCCTAGTCCCTTCAATGGGTCAATGATGTGATGGTCCAATAAAGAACCATTGGGGAGACATTAGTGTTTCGGTGGGGATCTTGTGGAGTCCACCCAATATTCCAGTGGAAGTTTCATCATTGGGACTTGGTGGTTTTAGAGTGAGAAGGTTTAAAGTCCTAGTAATATTCTGATGGCGGGAGGTGGAAAATCATGATAGAACTAAGGTGATGGTTGGTGAGTAGGGTGGAAAAAGGTTACTCATTATTTTTACATCATAGTTGTGAAACAACGCAATTGGTCAACAATTTCCACAAGGAACAAATAGTTGGAAGATGATGATAACTACAGTGAGTTAGATCGATGACCATTAGACAACATGGAAATAATACAACACAAGGAGATAAAGAATGTTAAGTCGACTTGAAAGAGAATATACATATATCAATATAGGAAGGGAAACACGACAAAAGAGGCCAATGGCAAGAGAAGAGATGAGTGAGACATAGAGAAGAGGTAGAAGGTAGCTGAAGTGGGAATTGTATTCTAAGACCTTCAAGTTGGATGCAAAGGCTTAGATGGGCATGCTTGATTGGAATTCTATAAATAACTAAGCCCATGTAATTTTGTAATTGATTTTATTTCAATAATAACAAGAATATCTCTATTCCTTTTGCATTTTTGTTGTGCAAACTTGTTTTTACATTGTGAGTTGTCATTGTAAGGGGAGTCTCCATCATTTAATTTTTAGGGTGTTCTTTTTTTTTTCCCAATATACCTTTATTTCTTATGTGATCCTTGATATTAATATTTTTTGTATTAATAAATATATTCCTTAGGTTCACATATGACTAATCCACAAGGACATTGTGCCTTGCTTAACTCCTTAAAATTGAACAATGTCAAAAGAAACACTTTTTAATCAAGAAAATGTCTCTAGAATTATTATGCAAAGCTAGATTCCTAGATGCAAATGATAGTCAAATTATCTAATGATCTCATAATGAATAAAATAATTTCATTGAATTCCTTTCAAAACAAAGACATAACAACTTATCATGTAAACTTGCATTTACTTAGCCTTTGGAAAGGAGGGTAATTTATCATGCTTGAATTAAAAAAATTAAACTAGGGCAATATGATTTTGAGACTATGAGGGCAACCTTGTAACCATGAAACAATCTTAGAAGGAAAATGGGTTAGATTGTAGTGGATAACATGTGGATGGGAATAGGGGTGGGCATGGAGATAAGAGTAGGCATGTGAATAATAAATAAGTGAATATGGTGAATGTATAAGGGTGTTTAAATTTATGGAAGGAGAAAAGTAGTAGGTGCATAGAAAAATGTGTAATAAGATAGAGGACATCATAGATCAAGGGTCAAACTTTACACAAAATTATGTTAATTCATGATATGTCAATGTATGCAAGTGTTCCCATCAAAATTAATAAAAAAAGAAAAGAAAAATGACATAAATGTACAAATTTCACCATTATAAATATAAACTTCTATTTTAATATGTAAAATTTATCATAAACGAATAAATTATTATTACTTTACAAAATTAACTTTTATTAATTAATAATTTTTATTTTAAAATTAAAATATAATAAAACATTATATAAAAACAAACATTAACAATGAATATAATAACAATAAAATTTGCATACATAATAAATATGAAAAAATTATTCTATTATCATGACTGATCATATTATGTATGGTAAATATATAAAAAATTCCTTCAAAAAAAATAAATGGGAAAAGGAAAATTTGATCTCCTATGATGCTGTATTTTCCAACTTCATTAGAATAAGCAATAACAATTAGGAAAAAGTAAATTTATTTGAGAAAATGATAAAATTTTGATGTGAAAAAAGTAAAGCTATTTAAGCAATGTTTTGTGGATATAGTCCAAAAAGAATAGACATCTACTTTTAAATTATCTACAGAAAATGCATGGTAATGACTCTAATAGTTCATATTATTAAGACACATGGATCATTATTGATTTAAATCTTTGACCTGTTAACGGGCATGCACTTTAAGAAGAAAATTTTCCTCCCAAACAACAAACAACAAACTGCATTTTTCCCAAATGGCCATCTCTTCACACAACCTCTCGTCTATACTTACCATTTCAGTTTTTCTTCTCTTCTTTCCTTCTCTTTTCCATCCATTACTATCCAACATATGTCCTTCCCATGAATCCCAATCTCTTCTTTGCTTCAAGGAGGACTTGAATGACTCCTATGACGATCTTAGTTCGTGGGTAAATGGAATCGACTATTGCACCCAGTGGTACAACATTTCTTGTGACACTCACACCAATCATGTTGTCTCTATTGAACTTGGCTATATGAGAGCTCAAGGTACTGCCATTCCTGCCTATTTGGGAAACCTTTCTTACTTGTAATATTTAGATTTATCTAATAATGGATTTAGTGGGATGATTCCCCCTTCCATTTGTTTTCTCACCTGCCTTACATACCTTAATCTTTCCTAGAATAACTTTAATGGAAGCATACCTTCTTGCCTTGGAAATATTTCTTCTTTAACTCACCTTATTCTTATTAACAGAAAACACATACCGGCTTCTCTCGGTGATCTTTCTTCTTTGACTTACCTTTAGTATGCCTTTAATCAGCTTAGTGGAAGCATACCAACTTCTCTAGGTAATCTTTCTTCGTTAACTATCCTTTTCCTTTTTAGCAACCAACTCAGTGGAAGTATACCACCTTCTCTTGGAAGTCTCTCATTGTTGAGGATGTTAGAGATTTATGACAATCAACTAAGTGGTTCCTTGAGCAAGCTCTCTTTGTTGAGCCATTTAAATCTTGCAAACAATCAACTAAGTAGTAGCATTCTAGATTCCTTGGGCAATCTCTCTGCATTCGGTGTTTTGCTTATTAGCGAAAACCAACTAACAGGAACCATTCACCCTTCATGTGGTCAGCTTTCATCCATTAGTAACTTTCTTGCTAAGGGAAATCAATTCAATGAAACCATCTCTTCTTCCTCACCTCCACCTTCTTTAGTTTATCTACACCTCTCACTAAACCATTACTAGGCTATTTCAGAAACTTTCTTTCACAACCTTACAAGCCTGTACTCTTTGTATTTATCTAATTGTGTGCTAAATATTAGCACAACCTGGATTCCAACCTTTCAATTATCTTATCTATACTTAGTGTCATGTATGATTTACAGTGAATTTTCACGTTGGATTTCAACACAATTCTCACTTGAATTTTTGGAATTAACTAATGCCATTCTTGTGGGAATAATTCCCTCTTGGTTATGGGAAACTGATGCAGAGTGGCAGGGGAAGACAATCTCTTAAGAGCTTCTCTCAAATACTCTTAGATAGACTACTTAATACACCATACAACTAATGAGCAACTTAAACACTATTTTAACTCCACACACCCAAATGCAATTAGGAGGCTTGGAAATGACTCAGAATCTCTTCACATGGCTAGACTAAGCCAACAAACAAGACTTCTCACTTGCGAACACTCTATTATCTATTGCTGCCATATTATGCCTTGTAGCCCTTGTAGCCCTATCTAACGGGACAGTCAACATGAAATCCTTCTAATGACTGAAACTAGACAAAACTCACTGGTTTTTCACACTTGATACTATCCTCCACAAGCCCTCAAAACCACAAGTTCTGACTCCAACACAAAAGGCAACAAATGACCTATTTTATAATGCTACAAGGAGGCCTAAAAGACACTTTTCAATGCAAGTGTGGTTACCTTGGCACACCCCAACACCCCTAAGAAAATTAATACATTCCTATACCTTCAAAAAACTCATTCCAACTGATCCCAAGCAACACAAAACAAAAATACTCACAAATCTTGCCTCAAATCAGATTTTTTTAACAAATTTTGGCTTATCACATAGAGATGCCAAGCCTAGGGTTGCTCAAAAGTTGCACTAGAACCCCTTCCATCCTACAAGACATTAAAGAACATAAATTAAATTATCTTCCTTTCCTTCCCACCAAAAATCAGGCCATTAGCAAGTGGAGAAGGCGAGTTATAAAGCTTTTTTGACCAAACCTGAATTTTGAGGGTTTTCTAGACCAGTTTCAGTAAAACCCGAATATCTCTTTCAATTATTAATGAAAAAGGTTCAAACCACTGCCAAAAGAAATGTAGTTCAATCCTATATCAATCCATTATGGTCTTCATCTCATATAGTATGTAATAATTCTGTACCATGTGTTTTAGCAGTAAGTTTACACCTAGAAAATGAAAGAAAACAGGGTTTCTTTCATTCAAACTTTCTCCAAACTTCACCATCAACATGCCTCGACAAAAAGAGGCCTATTTCAACCTTTTACGCCTCTTTCCAAAACCCTCCAAGTTATTTTTGAATTAGTTGGATGTTGGAAACAACTAATTTTTAAAATATTCCAAACTAGACTCCTAATTGCCTAGTTAAGGCAATTTATACTACTCTCAAGAAGCCCAAGTAAAATGAACTTTTAAAAGGTGTTAAAACACCAAAAAACACATCAAAAACATCAAGGAGACTCCCCTCAAATACCTAGTTTCAGCAAGGCATCTTAATTCCTTAACTTTCCTAGATGCACCAAGTTCACATGGTGAGGAAGGAGACCCTGTTCTTACAACCAGACTTGACTCCAAACCCAAAACTTGTTACAAAACATGAAAGATGGTTCTTGGAACCTTATTACATCACAAACGTCTTAAAAACAAACAAAAAAAAAAAAAAACAATACCTCCAAGAGGAATGGAGACCCCAAGGTGCTCCTAATTACATTTTGATTGGTCTTTTTAGACCTTATTAAGCCTAAATAAGCACAAAAAATTCTTATTCCATCCTAGACTTCATTGTCATCATGAAATTTGTTGAATCTTAAAGGACTCTTTACCCTTTCATTCCAAGGTGTAGGTTCCCCTACACCATACACCCCCATAGGCAAACTCTTGTCCCAAGAGTAAAATTTGGCTCCTTGTCTCCACATTACTCCTCCATGCATATGCAGACCTGCTACTTGAGTTTTCCTCACACCTAGATCAAAATTTGATATCCTCCTAGCCCTTATACCTTCAAATAAATAAGGGTTAGAAACATAGTATTCTACCTTCTTCTTTGTTCCATCTCGACACTTGTATCCATGCATCTGCACTTGCATACTCTGCCCTATCTTCACTCTCATCAGAGCTTTGCACCTTTGTTCCACTTGTTCTTTCCTCACTGTGATCAGACCTAGTTCACTATCATTACCTTGTATCATTTTTTTATCAGACTCACCAATCCCTATGCTTGCAAATTTCACATGCTTGTCACCATAGCTCATGCTTATACGACACACAATGGTCCCCACAATAAGCTCTTCCTATTTTCCAAACACTTCACCTAGTTTTCCATACTTATGCACTATCCTATCATCATTCTCCTTGACTGTATACGACTTGGATGTGAATTCATCACTCACTCCTTGTAAAACCAAACTCCTTACTGTCCTCCCATCATTCACCTTAACCAGATCATACTTAGGTAAGAGTTTTTTCTTTTCCTTTTGCAAAAACAAACTTTCTACTATTCTAACACTATTTGTAGGTGCCTTCCGTACTATCACAACACCATCAACCTACTCGAAACTTGCAATCACATTAGACTTACTATTCTCATGCCTTAAAGGCTCCTTCTTACCCAAAATGACAACTTTACTTTTTCCTTTATCTCTTGCATTACCTTGTAAAGGAGTTAGTTTAAAACTCTCACCATCTTTCCTTATTGTATAGGTGTTTTCCCAACCATCATACAGGGTCTTTCTATCAAATTTACATGGCCTTCCCAAGAGTAGATGGCAATAGTCCATTGGCAAAATATCACAAAGGACTCTATCCTTATACTCCCCAATCTGGAAATCCACATAGGCTTGTTCATTTGCTATTAGAATTTTTCTATCATTGACCCAAGAAACTTTGTAGGGTGCAACATGTGGGATTCTTTCTAAACCAATCTTATCTACCATCTCCCTAGAAACCATATTATCTTGAGAACCAAAATCAATTACAACTTGACATACCTTCCCTTTTATTTTTCATGTTGTTCTAAAGAGACTCCTTTGGCTCAAATCTTCTTCCTTTTTTCCTTGCAACAAGGTCCTTCTTACCATGAGTGCCTCTCCTATTTCCATGCTTGGTGAACTCACACTCTCTTCTTCATCTCCTTGCACATATTGAATTATTTTATCACCTTTCTTTTCACTTCCACTTGCAATAGTACTAAACCTTTCAAGACACTTGAATGATGGGTGTCAAAACTCATTACACCTATAGCATCTTCCTGAGAATTCACCATAATCTCTTCTTGTTCTAAAGTTGGTTCTACCTCCTCCCCATCCTCCTCTTGCTTTAGGAACTTGGTCCTTGTTCTTATCAGCATCTTCGTGATCCTCTTTAGGATGCCTTGATGTTGAACTTGTACCTCTGCCCCTAGATGTATTTCCTCTTCCTCTTGTTTCCTTCTCTTGTCTTCTCTTCAGTTTCTCTTCTGCTCTCATGGCCATCTGGAAACATTGTTCAACTGATTTGGGTGCCAAAATGTTGATCTCATCCTAGATGTTGTACCTCAAACCATTCAAATACCTAGCAACCATTTCATCCTCATCTTCTTCATCCTTAGTCCTTATACTTAATTTATAAAATTCTTCAGTATATGATTGCACATCCAAATATTTTTGTCTAAGATTTTGTAATTTCTTAAGCAATTGAACATTGCAATCAGTAGGAAGAAATTTACCTTTCATTTTAGCCTTCATCATTTCCCATGAAATGATCTTGATCTTTCCTTGTCTCTCCCTTTCCTCCTGCACAAAATTCCATGACAACAAGGCACATCCCTTCAATCTTTTTTTGGCCCTCTTCACCTTAAGTCCATCATCAACATCTTCATTATCAAAGTAGTTTTCCATAGCCCCAATCCAATCCAGGAGCTCTTCATTATCAAGTTTCCCTCCATACATAGGAATATCTATTTTTCCATGTCCCTCCTTCTTCAAAACCTTTAAAAACTTGATTTTTCTTGCATCATCAAGGTCCATCTCGTCTTCTTCACCAAGAACTTCTTCTTCCTCTTCAGTTTCACTTACATCCTCTTCCACTCTATGCTTTGCCTTCCAAGCAGCCATCTCTATTTTTAAGGCTTCTATCTCCCTATCATGAGTGTTAATTTTCCTTGCAGCTACACTTCCTTTGGGTGGAATTTTCACAATCCTATCTCTTCACCAACCTTAAAAACCAATCAAACCAAAACAAAAGATCTATTCCCTTGCTCTGATACCACTATGATGCAGGGTGGCACGGGAAGACAATCTCTTAAGAGCTTCTCTCAAATACTCTTAGATAGACTCCTTAATACACCATGCAACGAATGAGCAACTTAAGCACTATATTAACTCCACACACCCAAATTCAATTAGGAGGCTTGGAAATTACTTATAATCTCTTCACATGGCTAAACTAATCCAACAAACAAGACTCATCACTTGGGAACACTCTTTCATCTATTGCTGCCATATTATGCCTTGTATCCCTTGTAGCTCTGTCTAACAAGACAGTCAACATGAAATCATTCTAATGACTGAAACCAGACCAAACTCACTGGTTTTTCACACTTTATACTATCCTCCACAAACCCTCAAAACCACAAGTTCTGACTCCAACACAAAAGGCAACAAATGACATGTTTTGTAATGCTACAAGGAGGCCTAAAAGACACTTTTCAATGCAAGTATGGTTACCTTGGAAAACCCCAACACCCCTAATCCAATGAATACATTCATATACCTTCAAAAAACTCATTCCAACTGATCCCAAGCAACACAAAACAAAAAAACTCACAAATCTTTCCTCAAATCAGATTTTTGCAACAAATTTTGGCTTATCACATAGAGATGCCAAGCCTAGGGTTGCTCAAAAGTTGCACCAGAACCCCTTCCATCCTACAAGACCTTCAAGAAAATAAATTACATGATCTTCTTTTCTTTCCCACCAAAAAATTAGGCCATGAGCAAGTGGAGAAGGCGAGTTATAAAGCTTTTTTGACCAAACCTAAATTTTGAGGGTTTTCTAGACCACTTTCAGTAAAATGTGAATATCTCTTTCAATTATTAATAAAATGGCTCAAACCACCACCAAAATAAAGGAATTTCAATCCTATATCAATCCATTATGGTATTCAGCCCGTATAGTATGTAATAATTCTGTACCATGCATTTTAGCAGTAATTTTACACCTAGAAAATGAAGGAAAATAGGGTTTCTTTTATTCAAACTTTCTCCAAACTTCACCATCAACATGCCTCAAAAAAAAGAGGCCTATTTCAACCTTTGACACCTCTTTCCAAAACCCTACAACTGATTTTTGAATTAGTTGGATGTTGGAAACAACTAATTTTTAAAAATATTCCTAACTAGACTCCTAATTGCCTAGTTAAGGCAATTTATACTACTCTCAAGAAGCCCAAGTACAATTAACATTTAAAAGGTATTAAAACACCAAAAAAAACATCAAAAACATCAAGGATACTCCCCTCAAATACCTGGTTTCAGCAAGGCATGTTAATTCCTTAACTTTCCTAGATGCACCAAGTTCACATGGTGAGGAAGGAGACCTTGTTCTTACAACTAGACTTGACTCCAAACCCAAAACTTGTTACAAAACATGAAAGATGGTTCTTCGAACCTTATTACATCCCAAACTTCTTGACAACAAAAAAAAAAACAAACAATACCTCCAAGAGGAATGGAGACCCCAAGGTGCTCCCAATTACATTGTGATTGGTCATTTTATACCTTATTAAGCCTAAATAAGCACAAAACATTCTTATTCCATTCTAGACTTCATTGTCATCATTACATTTTTTGAATCTTCAAGGACTCTTTTCCCTTTCATTCATAGTTGTAGGTGCCCCTGCACGAGAAACCAATCCTCTATTGTATCATCTAATTTTTTCAAGAAATCATCTAGAAGGAAGCCTATCCTCAAATACTTCAACACGGATGCAACTAGGAGTTTTGGATGTGTCTAGAAATGGATTGGGTGGCTAGATGCCATCAATCTAGCCTTCTATTATTTCAACAGTACTACTCAATGATAATTTTTTCAATGGTAATATTCTTCCAAGCCTGGTTAAATTATCTAAACTTGAGGTGTTAAATCTTGCAAATAATTGTTTTTGTGGTGATATTTCTCCAAGCCTGGGAAAATTATCTAAACTTGAGGTGTTAAATCTTGCAAACAATTTTTTTAGTGGTGATATTCCTCCAAGCCTAGGAAAATTGTCTCAACTTTAGCTGTTAAATCTTGCAAACAACAACATAACTAGAATGATCTCTACAAGCTTGTCCAATTGCTCTTCCCTAATTGTCTTAAATTTGGGAAAAAATAATTTGGAGGGAAGCTTACCAGATGATTTCAATAAGCTAAGTGAATTATATTAACTGGTTGTTTATAGTAATAACCTGAATGGAGAATTCCCTTCCTCAACAGAAAATTGTTCAAAGCTACAGGTTCTTGATATTGGGAACAACTCACTTGGAGGTAAAATATTGGCATCAGTTAGAAATCTTTCAGAACTAAGAGTATTGGTAATGAAGGAGAACAATTTTACTAGTGACATTCTTTCAGATCTTGCTCCTTTCTTCCAACCATATCTCAAGTTTAATTCCACACGCAATTGTATCATTGCAAGCAATGGCTATAGAAAGAAAAGATGCTTTTATATTGTCTGCTTTTGGGGTTTCTTATCAAGATGGATTGGATATGACATTAAAAGGAACAAATCAACACTACACATATATTCTTTCCACTCTCACATCCATATATCTCTCAAACAATGAATTGGAGGGAGAAGTTGCTTTTAATTTTGGGAAATTGAAAGGGTTGAGGCTTCTACACCTTTCAATGAACAATTTGAATGGGACCATTCCAGCTAGTTTGGGAGAAATGAATCAATTGGATTCACTAGACCTTTCAAGAAATAAATTTTTAGGACAAGTCCCTATAAAGCTTGATTCTCTAAGCTCTTTGGGTTTCTTGAATTTTTCAAACAACAACCTTTCAGGAAGTATACCACAAGGATGACATATAACCACATTTAAAGACTCCTCTTATTTAGGGAATCCTAATTTATGGGGTTGTCCCCTACCCAAAAATTGTTCTTGGCCACAATTTTATCTTGCTCCTCCAGTTACAATTAATAGAGAAAAGAAAAGCACTAAATATCCATGGTATGAGATAGCATTGGGATTGTCATATGGAGCAGATTTTAGAGGGATAATGTCATTGATACTCGTAAAAATGAATTGGAGAGGGAAATACTTGAACAAAGTTGACACAATCCTTAAGTTTTTGTTTCTATGGATGGAGAAGTTGACATTATGAAGGGATAAATCTACAACTCATGGAAATTTTAGAGGTAAACTATACAATTTTTTTATTTCTTTGAAGTGTATTATAGTTGAAAATATTAAGATGATAAAATTGAAAAAGAGATTAGTACTTAATTTTTTAGATAAATTCTCATTGGCTATTTTATCTATCAATTGAAGATTGTTTATTGTACTTTGAAAATGAATAATGAAATATTTTTATTGTTACTAATATATAACTTTGTGTATATGAATCTACTATTGTTGAACATGGATTCTTGGTTTATTTTCCTTATTGAAGACATATTATTGTTGGTGGCCTCACTCAACATATTAGTTTATATAGCATAAATGTGCATTATAAATAAAGAATGTTTATAATCTAATTTTTGTTATTCTTTAATCCATTGAACATGCAAAGACCTATATTTAATAGATATCTCATATACTCCTATGATGGAAGGAAATATATATATTAAATTTATCCATTTCATTTAGAAATGTGAAAGGATTAATGTTTGTGAAATATTTGATGGACCACCAACAACCTAGTTCTAAACAAACATTGAGGTGTAAATAATATGTAAAATGTTAGTAGTTTTCAGTTCACAAAAAAGTTTGAAATATTTCTCTTCTCCATTGAACAAGATGGGATGTCTCCAAATTCTTAACTTCTTAGTGTTGTGGATTCATGGATTTACATTGCTTCATGTCTTGTCATTCTATCAATGCCTTTTTCTCCAAAAGTATAGAAGATTTTTATTGGAACACTTGAATTATTGAATGAATCTCTAGTGTACTCTCTTTTTTGTTTTGTTTTCTAGATAATTTCTAGGATATTAGAAATTCATTATGGCTTAATATTTTATACCCACATTAGAATATTAATATGATGTATAATTTGATCTTTTCTTCTTTCCAAAAGTATTACAAATATGTGAGCATATATTTGAATAAAAATACCATTCAAGCATTACCTAATACTCCATCTTTTCCATGGAATTTATTTAAATTTCCATAACTAACTCTATTGATGAATACCTTGGTTGGGTTGTGATGCAACCTAAATTCCATGTCACAATTCTTTTATCAATCCATCAAAGTTAAAAAAATATTAACAATATCACTCTTCAATCATAAAAATTCCTCTGGAATGATTATGCCATGCTAGGTTCTCTTTAGAGCACTAATGGAAGTGAGTAGAAGAAAATGATTTATTCTTATAATTAAATTATTATAATGAAGACATTTAATTGATTTAAATATAAGGCTACCATGTCAATGGCATTTTGGGTACAAAAATATTTGTAATAATGTAGGATAATAAAAGAGGGTGAGGGACAAAAAATTTCAGAAAATTATTTCATTCATCATATGTCTATATGTTAAAGCACTCCCTCAAAATAGACACAAAACTAAATGGTAGATGACATCGGTATGTAATTTTTACAATTAAATTTTGACCCCACTTTGAGGTGTATTTCAATACTAGAATTAATGTGTATTCTCATGCATGTAACAATCATGAGCATGAATGTAAAGTAAATATTTAGACCCTAAAGGGATATTCATGTGTAATAAAAATATTTAACTATACAATCAATTAATGTCAAATGGATAAGGTTTTGGAACTTGTGTTATTTTAAAACCCTAAATAATATGTCTTTCTATGAATGTGACTACTCAAAAATTATATACTAAATATATTTCTAATTAGAGAATAAATTTACTAGCTTATACTAATTCTTCACCATAGAATTGTGCTTCAAACTTGCCCTAATAATATGTGTAAATGTATTCTTCTTGTTCTAAAGTTGGTTCTTCCTCCTCTCCATCCTCCTCTTGCTTCAGGAACTTGGTCCTTGTTCTTATCAGCATCTTCACGATCCTCTTTAGGTTGCCTTGATGTTGAACTTGTAGCTCTGCCCCTAGATGTATTGCCTCTTCCTCTTGTTTCCTTCTCTTGTATTCTCTTCAGTTTCTCTTCTGCTCTCATGGCCATCTGGAAACATTGTTCAACTGATTTGGGTGCCAAAATGCTGATCTCATCGTGGATGTTGTACCTCAAACCATTCAAATACCTAGCAACCATTTCATCCTCATCTTCTTCATCCTTAGTCCTTATACTTAATTTATAAAATTCTTAAGTATAAGATTGCACATCCAAATATTTTTGTCTAAGATTTTATAATTTCTTAAGCAATTGAACATTCTAATAAGCAGGAAGAAATTTACCTTTCATTTTAGCCTTCATCATTTCCCATGAAATGATCTTGATCTTTCCTTGTCTCTCCCTTTCCTCCTGCACAAAATTCCACCACACCAAGGCATGTCCCTTCAATATTGTTTTGGCCCTCTTCACCTTAAGTCCATCATCAACATCTTCATTATCAAAGTAGTTTTCCATAGCCCCAATTCAATCCAGGAGCTCTTCACTATCAAGTTTCCCTCCATACATAGGAATATCTATTTTTCCATGTCCCTCCTTCTTCACAACCTTCAAAAACTTGATTGTTCTTACATCATCAGGGTCCATCTCCTCTCCCTCACCAAGAACTTCTTCTTCCTCTTCAGTTTCACTTACATCCTCTTCCACTCTATGATTTGCCTTCCAAGTAGCCATCTCTTTTTTTAAGGCTTCTATCTCCCTATCATGAGTGTTAATTTTCCTTGTAGCTACACTTCCTTTGGATGGAATTTTCACAATCCTATCTCTTCACCAACCTTAAAAACCAATCAAACCAAAACAAAAGATCTATTCCCTTGCTCTGATACCACTATGATGCAGGGTGGCAGGGGAAGACAATCTCTTAAGAGCTTCTCTCAAACACTCTTAGATAGACTCCTTAATACACCATGCAACTAATGAGCAACTTAAGCACTATATTAACTCCACACACCCAAATTCAATTAGGAGGCTTGGAAATTACTTATAATCTCTTCACATGGCTAAACTAATCCAACAAACAAGACTTATCACTTGGGAACACTCTTTCATCTATTGTTGCCATATTATGCCTTGTAGCCCTTGTAGCCCTGTCTAACGAGACAGTCAACATAAAATCATTCTAATGACTGAAACTAGACCAAACTCACTGGTTTTTCACAGTTTATACTATCCTCCACAAACCCTCAAAACCACAAGTTCTGAATCCAACACAAAAGGCAACAAATGACATGTTTTCTAATGCTACAAGGAGGCCTAAAAGACACTTTTCAATGCAAGTATGGTTACCTTGGCACACCCCAACACCCCTAATCCAATGAATACATTCCTATACCTTCAAAAAACTCATTCCAACTGATCCCAAGCAACACAAAACAAAAAAACTCACAAATCTTTCCTCAAATCAGATTTTTGCAACAAATTTTGGCTTATCACATAGAGATGCCAAGCCTAGGGTTGCTCAAAAGTTGCACCAGAACCCCTTCCATCCTACAAGACCTTCAAGAAAATAAATTACATGATCTTATTCACTTTCCCACCAAAAAATCAGGCCATGAGCAAGTGGAGAAGGCGAGTTATAAAGCTTTTTGACCAAACCTAAATTTTGAGGGTTTTCTAGACCACTTTCAGTAAAATGTGAATATCTCTTTCAATTATTAATGAAAAAGGCTCAAACCACCAAAAATAAAGGAATTTCAATCCTATATCAATCCATTATGGTATTCAGCCCGTATAGTACGTAATAATTCTGTACCATGCATTTTAGCAGAAATTTTACACCATAGAAAATGAAGGAAAATAGGGTTTCTTTTATTCAAACTTTCTCCAAACTTCACCATCAACATGCCTAAAAAAAAAGAGGCCTATTTCAAACCTTTGACACCTCTTTCCAAAACCCTACAACTGATTTTTGAATTAGTTGGATGTTGGAAACAACTAATTTTTAAAAATATTCCTAACTAGACTCCTAATTGCCTAGTTAAGGCAATTTATACTACTCTCAAGAAGCCCAAGTACAATGAACATTTAAAAGGTGTTAAAACACCAAAAAAACATCAAAAACATCAAGGATACTCCCCTCAAATACCTAGTTTCAGCAAGGCATGTTAATTCCTTAACTTTCCTAGATGCACCAAGTTCACATGGTGAGGAAGGAGACCTTGTTCTTACAACCAGACTTGACTCCAAACCCAAAACTTGTTACAAAACATGAAAGATGGTTCTTGAACCTTATTACATCCCAAACTTCTTGACAAAAAACAAAAAAACAAACAATACCTCCAAAAGGAATGGAGACCCCAAGGTGCTCCCAATTACATTGTGATTGGTCTTTTTAGACCTTATTAAGCCTAAATAAGCACAAAACATTCTTATTCCATCCTAGACTTCATTTTCATCATGACATTTGTTGAACCTTCAAGGACTCTTTTCCCTTTCCCTTTTATTCATAGCTATAGGTGCCCCTCGCATGGGAAACCAATCATTTGTTGAGTCATCTAGAAATCTTTCGGGGAATCATCTTGAAGGAAGCCTATCCTCAAATACTTCAATAAGGATACCATTAGAAGAGCTAGATGTGTCTAGAAATGGATTGAGTGGGTGCATCCCATCAATGTGGCCTTCTAATATTTCAATATTACTACTCAATGATAATTTTTTCAATAGAAATATTCCTCCAAGCCTCAAAATATCTAAAACTCCTAGGTGCATAAACTTTGCAATAATTGTTTTGTGGTGATATTTCTCCAAGCCCGAAAATTATCTAAACTTGAGGTGTTAAATCTTGCAAACAATTTTTTTAGTGGTGATATTCCTCCAAGCCTAGGAAAATTGTCTCAACTTTAGCTGTTAAATCTTGCAAACAACAACATAACTAGAATGATCTCTACAAGCTTGTCCAATTGCTCTTCCCTAATTGTCTTAAATTTGGGAAAAAATAATTTGGAGGGAAGCTTACGAGATTATTTCAATAAGCTAAGTGAATTATATTCATTTGTTGTTCATAGTAATAACCTGAATGGAGAATTCCCTTCCTCAACAGAAAATTGTTCAAAGCTACAGGTTCTTGATATTGGGAACAACTCACTTGGAGGTAAAATATTGGCATCAGTTAGAAATCTTTCAGAACTAAGAGTATTGGTAATGAAGGAGAACAATTTTACTAGTGACATTCTTTCAGATCTTGCTCCTTTCTTCCAACCATATCTCAAGTTTAATTCCACACACAATTGTATCATTGCAAGCAATGGCTATAGAAAGAAAAGATGCTTTTATATTGTCTGCTTCTGGGGTTTCATATCAAGATGGATTGGATATGACATTAAAAGGAACAAATCAACACTACACATATATTCTTTCCACTCTCACATCCATATATCTCTCAAACAATGAATTGGAGGGAGAAGTTGCTTTTAATTTTGGGAAATTGAAAGGATTGAGGCTTCTACACCTTTCAATGAACAATTTGAATGGGACCATTCCAGCTAGTTTGGGAGAAATGAATCAATTGGATTCACTAGACCTTTCAAGAAATAACTTTTTAGGACAAGTCCCTATAAAGCTTGATTCTCTAAGCTCTTTGGGTTTCTTGAATTTTTCAAACAACAACCTTTCAGGAAGTATACCACAAGGATGACATATAACCACATTTAAAGACTCCTCTTATTTAGGGAATCCTAATTTATGGGGTTGTCCCCTACCCAAAAATTGTTCTTGGCCACAATTTTATCTTGCTCCTCCAGTTACAATTAATAGAGAAAAGAAAAGCACTAAATATCCATGGTATGAGATAGCATTGGGATTGTCATATGGAGCAGATTTTAGAGGGATAATGTCATTGATACTCGTAAAAATGAATTGGAGAGGGAAATACTTGAACAAAGTTGACACAATCCTTAAGTTTTTGTTTCTATGGATGGAGAAGTTGACATTATGAAGGGATAAATCTACAACTCATGGAAATTTTAGAGGTAAACTATACAATTTTTTTATTTCTTTGAAGTGTATTATAGTTGAAAATATTAAGATGATAAAATTGAAAAAGAGATTAGTACTTAATTTTTTAGATAAATTCTCATTGGCTATTTTATCTATCAATTGAAGATTGTTTATTGTACTTTGAAAATGAATAATGAAATATTTTTATTGTTACTAATATATAACTTTGTGTATATGAATCTACTATTGTTGAACATGGATTCTTGGTTTATTTTCCTTATTGAAGACATATTATTGTTGGTGGCCTCACTCAACATATTAGTTTATATAGCATAAATGTGCATTATAAATAAAGAATGTTTATAATCTAATTTTTGTTATTCTTTAATCCATTGAACATGCAAAGACCTATATTTAATAGATATCTCATATACTCCTATGATGGAAGGAAATATATATATTAAATTTATCCATTTCATTTAGAAATGTGAAAGGATTAATGTTTGTGAAATATTTGATGGACCACCAACAACCTAGTTCTAAACAAACATTGAGGTGTAAATAATATGTAAAATGTTAGTAGTTTTCAGTTCACAAAAAAGTTTGAAATATTTCTCTTCTCCATTGAACAAGATGGGATGTCTCCAAATTCTTAACTTCTTAGTGTTGTGGATTCATGGATTTACATTGCTTCATGTCTTGTCATTCTATCAATGCCTTTTTCTCCAAAAGTATAGAAGATTTTTATTGGAACACTTGAATTGTTGAATGAATCTCTAGTGTACTCTCTTTTTTGTTTTCTTTTCTAGATAATTTCTAGGATATTAGAAATTCATTATGGCTTAATATTTTATACCCACATTAGAATATTAATATGATGTATAATTTGATCTTTTCTTCTTTCCAAAAGTATTACAAATATGTGAGCATATATTTGAATAAAAATACCATTCAAGCATTACCTAATACTCCATCTTTTCCATGGAATTTATTTAAATTTCCATAATTAACTCTATTGATGAATACCTTGGTTGGGTTATTATGCAACCTAAATTCCATGTCACAATTCTTTGATCAATCCATCAAAGTTAAAAAAATATTAACAATATCACTCTTCAATCATAAAAATTCCTCTAGAATGATTATGCCATGCTAGGTTCTCTTTAGAGCACTAATGGAAGTGAGTAGAAGAAAATGATTTATTCTTATAATTAAATTATTATAATGAAGACATTTAATTAATTTAAATGTAAGGCTACCATGTCAATGGCACTTTGGGTACAAAAATATTTGTAATAATGTAGGATAATAAAAGAGGGTGAGGGACAAAAATTTTCAGAAAATTATTTCATTCATCATATGTCTATATGTTAAAGCACTCCCTCAAAATAGACACAAAACTAAATGGTAGATGACATTGGTATGTAATTTTTACAATTAAATTTTGACCCCACTTTGAGGTGTATTTCAATACTAGAATTAATGTGTATTCTCATGCATGTAACAATCATGAGCATGAATGTAAAGTAAATATTTAAACCGTAAAGGGATATTCATGTGTAATAAAAATATTTAACTATACAATCAATTAATGTCAAATGGATAAGGTTTTGGAACTTGTGTTATTTTAAAACCCTAAATAATATGTCTTTCTATGAATGTGACTACTCAAAAATTATATACTAAATATATTTCTAATTAGAGGATAAATTTACTAGCTTAGACTAATTCTTCACCATAGACTTGTGCTTCAAACTTGCCCTAATAATATGTGTAAATGTATTCTACAACTTTACCTAGTACTCCATCTTTTGCCTCACATTTCTTTAAATTTTGTGAACTAATGCTATTGATTAATACCTTGGTTGGGTTTTCATACAACCTAGATTCCATGGCACTATTCTTTCATCAATCCCTTATTTTTTAAAAAATATTAAAAATTTCACTCTTCAATTATTCAAATTCCTCTAAAATGATTATGCAATTCTAGGTTCCCTTTAGAGTAAAAATGGAATCGAGTATATGAAAATGATTTATTGTTATAGTTCAATTATTATTTGAAGACATTCTTTAAATATAATTCCACCATGTCAATGCCACATGAGGTTTGGATTGGACTGTTTTAACTCAACTAGGTTTCGTCAAACCTATTGAAAAAAAATACTTACAAAAAATGGTAACATAGGTTTGTACTTTCACCTTTTTCAATCATGAGAAAGGGGATATGTGTTGGGTCTACAAAAATATGTTTAATAATATAGGATAATATATGGAATGAGGGACATGAATTTTCACAAAATTATTTCACTTATCAGTAGGTATATCTATTAGCACTCCCTCAAATTAGACAAAAAACTAAATGGAAGATGACATGTATATATGAAAATTTTACAAATACATTTTGCACCTACTTTGAGGGATATTTTAATACTAGATTTAAAATGTATCTTCATATATGTAGTTTTCATAAGAATGCATGCAAATTAAATATTTATACCCTAAAGGGATATGCTTGTTTGTGTAAAATTATTTAACTAGACAATCAATTTAATGCTGAATGGATAAGGTTTTAGAAATTGTGTTGTAGTAAAACCATAAAAATGTCTTTCTATCAATGAAAATACTTAAAATTATTTACTAAATTTGTGTCAAATTATATTACAAATTCACTAGCCTATATCAACTCATCACCATATACTTGTGCTTTATATTTGTCTTGATCATATGTGTAACTCTATTCCACAACTTTACCTAATACTCAATGTTCTACCTAATATTTCTTTAAATTTTGAGAACTAATTGTATTGATGAATACCATGGTTGGGTTTTCATACAACCTAGATTCTATGGAACTATGCTTTGATCAATCCCTCAAATTTTAAAAATATAAAAAATATCACTCTTTAATCATGAAATTTTTTGTTAAAATGATTATTAAATTCTAGGTTCCCTTTAGAGTAGCAATGGAAGTGAGTAAATGAAAATGATTTATTTTTATATTTCCATTATTATAATGAAGGCACTAAATTAATTTAAATATAATGCCACCATGTCAATGGAAATTGATGTTTGGGTTCC
>VDFB02387637.1:0-23170 GCA_007258455.2 Sequoia sempervirens | reverse complement strand
ATGAATGGTTGTGATTGTTGAATTAGCACTATGAATGTATGCAGTGGTGTAGATTATTCTATGAATTGCATCATGTTATGGTTTTGGTTGGATAAAGAAACACTCGTTGTTAAGGTGCATGTCTAGATGTTAAGAAGTTTTGTTCATATTCTGCTGTTCTAAAGCCCTGATTTATCTTTTTTTCCCATTTATTTACACCCCCCCAAACGTAGGTTAATTGATCTGATGTAGTTTGTGTTCCTTATTACCAGCAAAGGCCCCTTGAATATTACAGTTACATTGGCCATTGAGTAACATCAGCACAGTTGAAAACCAACTACCAGGACCTTGGGAGTTAGATTACTTTATGCTATCTTTCTTTTTTAGCAGAAATAGGATACAGATATTTTGTTTAATATTGTTGTGCTATTTTGACCATCAACAGGATGTAGCCAAACAAGTGAACAAAGAAATTCCAAGATAGGAACAAGGCAGTCAACTTTGAAGCCAAGAAAATCCTTTATATGGATCATAACCCCTGGACTTGTATTGAAGAAAATACTTAATATTTCCTTGTGTTGATGAATTCATAGTTTGCATACTTGAACTCAACTTGGACTTGGCAAACCAAAAATTTCTAACTCAACAAAAAGTTGGCAAAACAACTTTAAAAATTACTTAATTTTTTTAAAAAACACAAATTTATGCAAAATTCTGCTACAAAATGTATCAAACAAGTCTATAAAGTGTTTTCTATTAGATTTGAATACAAATAGAGTACCAAATTGCATCACTGTGCATATAGATTAGCTAGTTGATAACTACTATGAATTTATGATGATTGTCTTTGAAAATTATCATCATAAATTGCATATATAGGCAAGTTACAAATCACAAGATTTTACAATTTCCACTTCCCCATTCTAGTGAAAAATAGGGGACAAGATCTAGTCCTCACACTTGATTGCAGCTCCTCACTTGACTTAGAAGGCCGTGCTTGTGGCTTTGCCCTACTACTTGATGGCAATGACTCATCTTCCCCATCGATGTCATCCAATCCAATCCAATCTCTCTTGCTTCAATTGTATCCACAATGTCCATAGCTTGGCTCAAATACAATTTCGTCCTCACTAAACAAAAAGGGTTCCTCATCCTATGCTGTTCAATTACTACAGGGATCAATCTCATCTAAATTAATATGTTGCTGTGGTTTGTCCTTTAACTTTCTTATGTGAAGACAAAGGTTGTATTGCATAAAAACTAGGTCAACGAGGCATTGTTGAATCAACCTATTACACTTTTTCGTGTGAATGGCATTAAACAAACTCCAATTGTGCTCACAACCATAAGTGCTACAAGGTTGAGAAGGTTGAGACAAAATCTGAAAGGATAGCTTATGGAGATTTGGGGTATTTCCACCCCGATCTTCCCACCAAGAACTTGCAAATAAGATATTCAAAAGTTTGTGAGCAAACAATATTTTTTCAATAATTGTAATTTGTGAGATATAAGGCTTCAATTTTTGCTACTTGGTATATTGGTGGATCTTCCTTAGATAGCTAGTGGTGAAAAAAAGAGCCTCCCCTAGCTTGCCATTAATTCTACAACTTTGAAATAATGAGGCTTCTCACCTCAACTTTGGGTGTCATCCTCTCAATGCATGTTGAGGGGCCCTCCAAAACCTCCCCATGAGCAATTGTGATCCTATTGGAGGAAAAAAAACTTAGGTTTGAGGTAGTACCTCATTGCATGAATGGGTTGGTGGAGTTGTGTAATGTCACTTTTTGATTTATTGCTAAATTCTCAATCCTATTAAAAATTACTTTCAAAGCAAAGTACCACCCTCTAAGTTGCTTCTTCAACGGATTACGGATATTATAATGAAATGATTTATCTCCTTCACCAAATCTGTATCCTATTTTTCTTCTCAAAACTTCATATATTCTTATTCACCAATCTGCTCTTAATCCTCTTATAAATCTTCAATAAATCTGATCACAAATCTGCTATAAAGTTTTTTTTAAGTTCTCATTTAATCTTCCCACAATTTCCTCATAAATATCTGCAAATAAACACTCAAGTTCTGCTCCTCATATGCTGTTGTACATGTGATATGTTTCCTTATCTTACCCACACTCTTTCACGTACAAATCTGTATCTTACAATCTTTTCATACAAATCTGCATAAGATGTTCTTAATTCTTCATATCATCTTCCTGTGATCAGCATTAATATCCACTATTGTTGGTGGCTATTATTCTTTCTCTTTTATTCACATTTCCTTTATTCCTTCCTATTCCCCCCATTGATTTTCCATTCTCTCATCTATTTATACCTTTATGAAAAGATACATCTTTTTGAAAAGTAATAACTCTTTGAAGAGTTGTCTCCTTAAAATAATTGTTCTCCTAAACTTTAATCGCTGCCTTCCCTTTATCCATATTAACTTCTACCTTTTAATTAATCCTATCACTTTACTTTGAATCGCTGCCTTTTACAAAGTCATTTATCCTCCTTAGTCAATGACCTGTGATCTTTAGAAAAATATAATTGCTTCTTAAAAGAAGCGCTGCCTTTGAATGGTCTTAAACCTTTTAAAACTCCAACCGGTGCCTCTTTGGAACCTATGGGATATATTTATTGCTGTCTTTGAATAATGATAATTATTATATGGTTTAGTGAATAGATCGCTGCTTGTGTTTATCTTATTAATAATTATTATGTTCTTTACTAGGGATCGCTGTTTATTCATGTTACATTACTGCATTTCTTTTAATTATTAATTGTTGCATTTATATCTCCTATTTAGTATATATGCATATTAGAATTATACTAATATTTAGGTTGCCAATATTTATTTTTATATTCTGATATTTATAATGTCATAATTATAATATTATCTTTGATAGTTATAATTATAATAATATTAATTTGTTAACATTATTTTATTTTATTTTTAATATGTATTTATTTATTTAATTTATTTATCTGTATTCCCATGTTTTTCAATGTGTTACAATTGTGAGGACATGACAAGTTGCTTGTTCCAACTATGAATAATGATCCCCCAACTGGGGAAAAATCTACTATTATCCCTCTTGGAAAAGACAAAAAAATGGCATTTAAAAAAATTGCAATATTTTGAGCAATTTAAAAAAAAAATCATGTAAATGCATTTAAAAAATTGAAACTAGTATGGTAATTGAATGTCAATCACATTAGCTAACTTAAAAAAAAAAGATGTTTTTATTGTAAAATGTAAACACTAGATTCAAGGGAAAACAAACGACAATTTCATTCACATGGACTTATGTAAATCAATAGTAAACTTTACATAAATTGAATTCAATGCTGTAGAAGGGGAAAATCAGTTTTGAAAGCTTAAAACTTGCATAGCAACCACTACGCTGTTAGTAACAAGCTAAAAGTTCCAACAAAGCAACAGAAAACAAATCTGCATAAAAGATCAAATGAAAGCACACAAAACGCCAATTATACCTCTTATGCCATCATTGGATCACTTCTATTGCCCTTCTCTTTGCTTTTTGAAGTATGAAATGTTGCTCTTAGATTTTGGGAGTGCACAAATTAAATAGACTCAAGACGATAGCTTCAGCAAAGATTCGAAGATGGTGGTTAGATAAAAAGAGAGATCAAAGCTTGAATTTACAGACAAGAAGATGGTGAAATGGACAAACAAGATCAAAAAGAAATGAAGGGTTGAGATCGAATGAGACAACTTCAATAAGAAAGTTGCTCATTTTTGAATTCGAAATTAGTGCCATATGATTGTAGAAATTAGTGGAATGGAAGCAAAATTAGTGGGTGGAAGATCAGCGAAATTAGTGGGAATTCGTAAGAGATCAAATTTTGAAATTAGTGGAAATGGAAGAGTTTAGATTTCGAAAATCATGGAGATGTGTAAGAGTTGAATTTTCAAAAAGTAAAAATAAATGAAAAATCATTTATTTTCAAAACCATGCATAATTAATTTAATTTAAATAATTTAATTAATTATAGACTAGACATTAGGTTAGTTAGATTAAATAAATAAAAGCATTCATTTAATCAAAGACAGTGTTAGGGATTGATTAATTAGGCGATAATTATTTGATCAGGTGGATAATGGAATGGAAGAAAGACATTAGAATAATTAAATAATAAAAATTATTTATATATGTGTGTGTGAAGAAGACAAAGATTAGTTTTAAGAAGAAATTAGGGTTAGATGGGGAATTAGTCAGAAAACAGTGTCGTAAGCTCGGGACAATTTTAAGTGTACTATAAGAGGCTACCCTATTCTATACAAATTTTTTCTCGATTTTCACCAATTCATACAGACACGGATTTTGTCAAATAGTTATCATATGACTGCTTTAATTTTGTATTTACCAATTTGGTTCAGACATTTATTGTGCTTAGACAAACACTTTTTTCTCATAGTTTATCATAGGACTCAGTCCATTGTAAACCGTCCCAACAAGTCAATTATATTCGTTCAATTCAGATATACATTCACAATATGTAAACAGAAGTAGGAAACTTTCTTGCATAGAAACAATACATAAAAATATTATCTTTGACCTTTTATAGCTTTTCCCTGAGTGAAGGCAGTAGCACATAATATTTATATATTAATCCTGACTTTAAAATTAGCTGCAACTTCTTCAATGCGATCCTTTGATACCAACTTGGTAGTTTTCTATCAACATGGCAACATGTAAGGTGTGCTGCTTGCAAACAAGGCCCCAATTCCTCCTAATGACCGATATCTTTAATCTCTAGCAAGCAAGATAATTAGTATTGTCCTCAATATGATATCCTGACAACACACGGCTTCTTAGAATATTCAAATACCATATTAAAATATGATCGGTCCCTTATAAACCTTCGACCACCTCTTGTATCACTATTATAAATATGACTAGGCGACAATAACTTATGAAGAAGCTTTTTTATCCTTTTCTTTAATCCAAGGTAGCAATATTGTATATCGAACTCCTTGCAACACCCCTGAATGTTACGTTGGCACCAATTCAAGGGTACCACGACCACTGAAAACATACACCACTATTCAAAATCTCACATGGCTCAAAGAATAATAATATATACCTCCTTGAAGTAATATTGATGCTTGAAAATTCAAATAATCTATTGCACAAAGATAACGGATTCTTTCTCATGACACACAGCTTCACTCTGTTTGATTGGCAACTATTGAATTAAGCTGCTCTGACATATCTCAAGCTCTCACGTATATCTTGAATGCTTAGTCTCCAATATATAAAATAGTTGGCACCTTCCTTGGCATTTATTTCCTTTCCTGACAGCGTCCTTGACACACCCTATAAATCTACCATCTGCTCCCTAGTATTTATCCCTTTTCTTGTCACTTGGAGTGGTACCTGGTCTGGCAGATCATTAAAATATAGATGTATGAATGATAGAATTAGATGGCATGATGAAGGCCTATTTCCATCCTGTCTTCGATCACCAAACTCTCCTATTTCCTCAGATATCACAGTGTTGCAATTCTTCAAACATCGGCATATTAAAAATTATTGTCTCCAATTTAATAAATTGCGTTTGTCTTCTCAGAGGGACCTGTTGACAGGTGTTTTATGACCACACCAACACAGAATAAAGTTTCCAACGGTCACTCTATCCTCTCTTGATCAAAATATTCTACATGCTAAGATTGCGAAAGATCATGCACTCAACTCCAAGGTTCCTTTATGCAGTGGATGTAGACTCAGTTGGCTTAATGTGATTTGCTGGTATTTCAAGGGGACTTACACAATTGTTCACTCAAAGAGAAAGGGATTTTTCCGGATTCAGAAGATTTGTCAATGAAGCTCGGGTTTCCTAAACTAACCAGAAAGTATTGAATTTGAATGGTTGCAGGGATTAAAAATGCTATAATCTACTCTAGGGGCGGGATATGGCGATCAACTCTCACAAACTTCAACCAAGCTTTGCTTTGCCTCACCTTGGACGACTTCCACAAAATTGGTGCAATCTTCAAAGGAGGGAACTAGAGATATTGAAATTACAATTTAACATGAAGACACCATCATGACGATGCATATCAACATGTAAATTATAACCGAAGTTAGGTCCAAACTATTCTAGTTGACCACACAAGGCAAAGCCACCATCATTGAGCCCACTAGTGGTATGGATTAGCGAAGCTTGCTCAAATCAACCACCACATTCCACAATTGTCTACTTGCATGAAATAAAATCTACTTTACTCTATCCATGTTCTACTTTAAGATTCTATGTGAATTAGAAGGATGAAGAAATCTTGCTAGCTACCCACAACAAAAGATGAAATCACAAGCAATGCCAACTCTTTTTATTATGGTAGTGTTCACAACAATCTCTTACAAAGTATTCAATTGAAAACTTTCCTTCCTCTTCCTATCAATCTATGCTATGCTATTAGTCTATGCTCTCTATTCCTCTATGTCTATCAACTCCTATATGTCTATATCTATCTATATGCACCAATGAGAGGGGATGCCCCTTTTATAGCTGACCCAGTCCAACAGACGGCTCAGATTCAATTACAATGAACAACTCAGATTGAGCCACATAAGCCCTAGTCCAGATTTTCCCTAAAAACCGCTAGAAAGTGGAGTGGGGTAATAAATGAGCACATAATGCCCACTCTCTCCCTTTGACCACTATGAGCATTTGATGCCCACTATCTTCTAGAAGGTCCTCATCCAGAAACGCGTTCCCATTGTCTTTGTCTTTGACTGCAAATTCGATGAATTTGGCCAACACTGCCTCAACCTCCTAAACTGAGATAGGTGGAATATGATTGAGCTGAAATTCAAGCATTGTGACTGCTTGCCCTTGCCGAGTACAAGATTTACCCCAAGCAACTAAGGCATCTTGAGTGCTTTGAATGATGTTGGAGAAGGTTGAAATGTTCTCAAAATCCACTTGGACAAATGACCTCACATCCAAAAAGAAAGGCTCCAATCTGTTCTTCAGGCCATTCGTAGTCACCTCCTTTGGAGTCAACCTTTTAGCAAACAAGGCTTCAAGTGTGTTCAAGACTCCTTCTTGAATATTTCCCATGGTCTTTCTGACTCTAGCTGATTCCGCTTGTGCTGCATCAAAGAAGCCTCGACCTGTGAATGCTGAAGAATATCAACTAGGGAAATCATATCTATCGCCCTCCCGGATCACCCCTCCTTCAACCAGAATTTGTACGAGCATATGCATCAAGGCTGCTAAGCGAGGAATAGTCTTATCCTGTAAATGTGGGTATCGCTCCAAGCTTGATCAACATTATCCATGAACGTAAGAATACTGGAAGCCTGCTAAAAAGAATAGGCGAGATCATCTATGAACTTTTCTGCCTCCGTGCGAACATTGCCAACCCACTTATCTGCTTCTTGAGCCATCTTCTTCAAATCTTCCAGGCCACTGATTGATTCCCTCAGAAGTTTAGCTAGAAGATCAATCGCTGGATTTTCCTGTCCACACGAATGGGCTAAGTGCTGCACATAACTGATCAACGTCTTATGTTCTTTCTTTAGTCTTTTGTACTTTCCTTCCGTCTGGAGCAACCTATCCTTCAGAGCCTGATAGGAGCTATCACACTCAATTATCTGAGCTCCTGTAGGGCGGCCTAAATCCATTGTAGTGACCACATAATTTTTAGGGACAGCCTCATCTCGATCACACTCTTCTCTGGGAACAACCACATGGAGTGTGCGAGAACCAGACTTATCTATTGATATCTTCGAGAACTTCCTAGCTCTCTTCTTTTCTGGTGGCTCGCTGATTCTACTGAGGACTTCTTCCATCTCGATCGCTGGGTCAGTCTCCTCCTCAGGATCCCTTCTCATCCTTTCCCTGAGCCAATCAGGCACTACCTGCTACGGGTCACAAACAATAAGCGGTTGTTCCTCTCTTGCTTCCTCTTCACGCACTTCTTCTCTAACAATGTTTTGCTAAGGCTCATCAGTCTCCATCTGTTGAACATTTTCTCGTGAACCTCGAGCCTCCTGCCCTGTAGTATTCTCATCTTCCAATGCTGTCTCAATCATTTGCTGGAAGCGGGTGTCTGTTGCCATCTCCTCTTCTTCTTCTTGCTGATTTTCTCTCCTAGGAGCGTTGACACTTAGGCTATCTGGCTCCCCAAGAGGTGGCTGGTTTACCTCCTAAAACTCTTGCTCCTCGTTCGTTCTATTTCTTTGGCTCTCAAACAAAGACACCTCCTGCTCACTCGAAGAGCGAGTCTGCAATGGCATGGGTGATGCTTCCTCTACCCTCTGAGGTATTGGCTGGACTTGCACTTCTCTCCGTGGTTCTGAAGCTTGGGTGACCTGTTTTCTTTTCCTAACTGTTGGTGGCCTTTGGTCACCCATTAAATTATAACTGAGGGGGATTGATCTGCTTTTAAGTCTACTCACGTGCCTTTCCACCCAATTCCTCGTGAATGCCAAAACCAGTATGCATAAAGTGTCTAAGTCCGTAATCTTTGGTTTTGACCAATCAGGTATTGGGACCGCTGTGTTTCTTACTAATTCAAAATCCGGTTGCATAACATTCACGTCCTCATCTACTTGATCCAGAACTGGAATAATCTCACATTCTCTAATCATCTTCAGGGGTATTCTGGTAAACATTCTTCTTCTAACTTCAGCATCATCCCCTGCGTTAGCCCAAAAGTCCTCAATATGTGCCTTGTGCCTATACTCCACACCCTGCACCATTCTGATATTGTTGTAAGGATCAAAATCCTGCCTGCTGGTGTGGTATGAAAGGTGGAAAAATTGCAGCTCATCTTCAACTTCTCTGGCTGCCTGCAAGGATGGACAAACCTCATTTGAATTCCCCATGATGATCGGGAAGTCCAACCCTCCTTTCTTCTTCTTTTTCTGAATTCTATCATAGGCAATGAGCTTCCTAGATACTTCTAACACTACCATTCTATCTGTGGGGTATCTTGGTAATCTATATGGATATGACGTGAACCCCTGTAGCCTGATATAAGTGAACTTTGGAAATTGGATAAACCAATATCCATATTCTTTGATCAACTCCTGAGCCTCTTTTGATATCCTTTGTTGAGTCCTCTGCTGAAGAGTCCTGGCTATGTGCATGGTGAAGGCATCGTTCACTCTTTTGTAGTTGGAGGTGTTGCTCAGGTGCAATTGTGGGCAAGCCTCGTAAATTTTGAACTGTTTAGGACCACATCCAATCGACTCCTTATAGGATATTCCCCTATACTTAGTCATTCGAGCCAGCATATATATCACATATGAGCTCATGTAGAACGTCTTAGTTCTCCTCAAATTCCTGAACTGCTCATCCAAATTGTCACTTATCATTCTTGCCCAGTTTACATAGTCTTTGCCTTCCAGCACAATCCTGATGTGGTAAAACATCCATGGCGCGAAGATGTATGTTTGAGGGCTTCCACTCACTTGGCTAAGCATCATTATCAAATCACAATACTCCTTCACATCATCCGAGATAATTTTCTTGTGGAGGTTGGTGCGAGGAGGCCTGGGCTTCTGCATCCAAACATAATTTATCATGCCAGCGCATCTCTCAAAAGTAGAGGTGTACATCCTTTCAGCCCTCTCCCTTGTTCTGTATACCATCCTATCGGAAGTAGGAATTCCAAACGCCTCTCCGATGGCTTCAGGCGTGAGATTGGCAAACAATTTTCCATCAGGGGAAACATTGGTCCTTCGCTCTGGCCTGTAGCAGTTGGCGCACTCCATGATCAATTCTGGACATTGGATAGCTAGTGGAAAACCAACAGCTGCATAAAGTCCACTCTTCATAATTTGATGTGCCGTGACTGATGGAGGATGACTACCTAGCCCATACATTCGACCTCTAAGTGCTCCAAGGTTGTATGAACCAGGATTCGTATCATTCAACTCTCCCAACTTTGATGTAAACTTGGATTCAGGAAGAAATGTCTTGCTCAACTTTTTTATCACCGCCTGCTTTGATACGTTGGCTTTGCTTGACTTAGCATTGGCAGTCTTGCCTATAGTTCAGTTGACTCTGCTTTCTTCAGCCATCCTGCAAAATAAAAGATAGGCATTAAAATTCAAACTTAGAAAATAAGTCACCTCGAGATAGCTAAAATGTGGAGCGAGCTTTGAAAATGAGGAGCTTCAGCATTAAAATTCTAACTCCAAACCTCAACACTTTTTCTAGTCGTATAACTTCTGGCACTTAGAAAAAATTTCACCCAAGCTTGCTGATTTGACTTGCTCACTTCAGCAGCTTCACCTCAATGCCTTTTCTTCTCACTCTCAGAGCCACAACTTCACATGTGCAAATGGTGAGAAGAAATAAAAACTTCGTGGCTTAAATAATTGTGTGAGAGAGTTTATTTTAGCAAGTTCGTTAAATTTCTCCCTCCACTACTTGGCAATTTCTAACTTTGGAGAGGTGATGGGCGAGTTGTCACCCAGACGGGTCCCAATCGTCATGAACTTTTCCTTTGTTGAAGATTCTTTCCCATGCAAAATTCGAATTTTCCCCTTTTTAACTGCTCGTTAACATTTCGTTATTTTAAATGTCCATGGGGGAATCATTTGATTCATTTAAAATTTCCCCTTTTAACTCCTTGTAACACTTTGTTGTTTCCAATATTCGTGGGGAAAATTATTTATCTCATTAATATTCCCAACTTTGAAAATCTTTCCCTCTTTGATGTGAAAAATAATCCCATGCCTTAGAATATTTTCACTTGGTGCATCTCATCACATCCCTCTAGGGCGCATTTGAGGGATCATGTTCTCATCCGCGCCTTAGGATAATTTCCATCTCAACATACTACCTTGTTGCTTCATGTTTTCATGCGTCTTGTTCACCTTTGGGCACATTTTGGAGGGTGTATTCTCATGTTTTGTGTCTTGGAAAATTTCTATCCAGCTCACTTCCCTTGGGCGCATTTAGCACCTTGTCTGTCAAGTTCATGCCTTAGATAATTTTCTTACCCAACCTACTCCTCTTTGGGCGCATTTTACCTCTCCATGTTGGGCGCATTTCTATCTTAGTGTTTTCATCTTATCTTCTAAGGCGCATTCCTCATCATCTTCCTTTGGCGTTTTGAAGACCTCTTGTGTGTTAATTTCAACTTCATTCTAGGGCGCATTCCATCATCTTTGAGTTGGGCACATTTTCACCCTTGGTGTATGGCGCATATAGACCCTTCTCCTCTTGGGCGCATTTGAGGGGGTCAGCTTATTTTCCGTGCCTTAGAAGATTTTCATCTCGACTCACTCTTCCCTTGGGCGCATTTGACATCATATGTTGGGGGCACATTTGAAGGGGGTCATTATTGCAAGTTGCATGCCTTAGAAACTTTTCTTCATCTCATACTCCTTGGGCGCATTTGGACCCTTGTGCTTTTGATCTTCAATGCCTTAGAACATTTTTTGACATTTCCTCTCAAGGGCGCATTGGGGTCTGATGCTAAGGGTGCATTTTAGAGGAGGTCTCTTCATTTTCTATGCCTTAGAGATTTTTAAGCTTCTTCTTCTTCTAGGGCGCATATTTCCCTTGGAGTGTTCATTTCAAGCTAGGGCGCATTTGAAAAGGGGTGTTCTCATTTTCCCCTTTCACAAGGATTGGCGATGAAATTATTTGCAAAGGCTCCCGATGACCAAACAATAATGACTGATTTCCATTAACAACTCTCTTGATATGAAGAGGCTATAGCTATTAGAATAAAGAACTCGCTTCAGGAATGTTAAAGCATTAGTCTTTAGCTTCCTCATGACTCTATATGAATTTCCAAGAATGAATATCGACAGGCAACGTGACTCTTCAACTTCGCCCACACAAAGCATAACTAAATTTGCTTAATATTTCTTCTCTATAATCTCCACAATTAAATATCGAGCACAATTACATGAGTCTTGGATTTAATTTATTTTGGAGCGACAAACTACAATTGGTTCTTAATAGAATAATTATTTCTTCTTATTTTTTCCAATCTCTTGGTAGATATGATTATTTGCTCAGAAAATAGAATAGCTATATTTAAGCAATTGACTCAGTTTTCAATCACCGGTGTAAATACAGTTCCCAAAATGCAAACATATTTTTGGTATAACTAAACATATCACCAATTAATCAAATTGAAGATACAAACTGAATTTGACCAGTTCACAATTCTGCTTCAATACACATTTGAAACACAGCTACACCTTGTTACAAACCTTGACTACAACTGCAATTCAAAAAATATCAAATTCTCCAACAAGGAAGTTCATGCACAACCTTTGAAATGAGACTTTCAGCCAACATCTAGGGTGTATCTTCCAACACTGAAGATGATATTTCATGTGAGAAGAGAATCTTGTCCTCACAAAATTTTGGAAATTATCCAGCCAAATCCTGTTACCGAAATTCCAAAATCCAACCTAGCCCAATTTGCTCCACAAATAATCTTTTATAACTTTGGCCTTGACCCCTGGCTTTCTGCTTGCCTGGCTCTTCAAATTTCTTTTCCCTTTTAATTTTCAATTGTGACTTAATTTTTAAATTTGCATTTAATAAGTCACATAAATATAATATTATTTAATTAATAATATTTCCTTTTGAATTAACAATCAGAGGAAAATATTAATTAATTAAAATAATATTATATTTCTCTATGAAGTAAAAAATGGGACATTACAATTCCTCTCGTCCCGAAGATTGCTTGGCCTCAAGCAATCCACATCTGCAAGCCAAATTGAATACCAGGATCCCAAATCAATATTGGAGGTTGCCATGAATCTCTGCTAAAAATAGTGCCTGATACTATTATCACCATATTGTTCCTATCAAACATTCTGAAAATCAATTGAATGAAATCAATAAACTCTTCAACATTCATTGAATCCCACGTGATTCCAGGATTCCAAGAGAGTTGTAGGAAAAAACCACCACGCAAACATTGCGCTACTTTGATTAAAATCATCTAATTTGCATGCCCAAACTGTATCAATTCTTCTTGAAACTCCAAGAAGTGCTCATCAAATCTGAAATCCATGAAAATACTGAAACTAATACCATGGAACAAGAATTGCCAAAACAATTCAAGGAAATTCACTTCATTATTGAACTCATTTATGAAATTAACCGAGCTTGGAAACACTGATGCATGAATAGAATTTGAGAGAATCCTCACAATCATTCGTAACATTGATTGAAAAAACTCACCATCAAATTGCCAATCAGTTCTTTCCAATTGACTCACCCAATCAATTCTCTGTGTCTGGTTAAGAATGAGAACCTCATTTATATGCATACTTTGATTTTCCATTTCATGTAGAGTGAATGGGAAATGGACAGCATTAACATTATCACAATCCAGATCTTGCATCAATATTCCATTGCTGGAAGAAGTATATGAATCCCACCCTTCATCACTAGAATCTAGAGAAATTCCTTCATCTAACTCAAATAATAAATTTTCATAGAACACATTTGCACCAACTTCAAATAAGGTATTGTCAAAAATATGAAAATCATGCTGATGAAAATTTTAATTCTTTGTTCTTTCAGGACAATGATCCAAATCATAAGTCTCTTGTATGTAATCAAGCTCTTCAATGACTTCTTGAATCTCTTAAGCTTTTTCTTTGTTTTCTTGTTCCTTGAAAAAGTGAGCAGCAGTAATTTGATTTTCAACTTCTCTTAAAGACTTTTGAACAACAAACAATTCAGCCTTTGTTTGTTCGTTCAATTTCAAAGCTTCATCAACAACTTTAGTAGCCCTGTCTCTATCATGAACTACATGCAAAAAATCTGTCTTGATTTCTTCAATAACATTCTTAATTGATTTCAAATCAGCAAGGGAAATGTTACACACATCTTGATTCCTTGGCACATTATAAATCAGATTTTCCACATACCTATGTGTGTCATCAAGTTTAGACAAAGCTTGAACTTCCTTTTCAGCAGATAACAAATTTTGATTGCTCCAATCATGACTTAGAGGTGTTGGCGAAGTGCTGCTATGAGGTGAAATGAAATCAGAATTCTTCTCAACTGTGCTCCCAAGACTGTCACAAATTTGTTGTGCTTCTCTTCTCATCTCAACAATGGTATGCTCAAGGTCACTAGCTCTTTGCTTCAAATCAGTTTCAAGCAAAGAGAAATTAGATTTGTGACCACTAGAACTAACTTCCCTAGTGTCTTCCTCAATGCATGACTCCTGAGAAATAATCAAATCAGCATTAGTAATGGAAGAATTTTTAGCTTCTTCCCTAATATGTCCGGTTTGGAATTCAAACCAAAATCCACCCGAATTGTTGAAATGAAAGAACAAATTATTAGCTGATTGGAGATTATCATTAGCAGACATATTAATAAACTCCATTGGTTCTGCACTTGTGACTTCCTCAAATGCATCTAGAACTGTTGATGCATCATTGCACTCATCCTTAGTATGCATAGACAAATGCATGTTTGAAGGTATCTCCTCATTTATTTGCATTGCCTTCTTCAAGTAAGGCTTCAGTTTTCCCTCACACTGATTGAACAAATCTTTGATCAACTTATCAACAGTTGAAGAAATCTTTCCTTCCTGTTCATGAACATCAAGTAAAAGAGATAGAATGGGTTGAGGAATGTCATCAACCTTTTTGATAGTTAGAACTAGAATGTTCCTTATGGCTGCAACTACATCCTCCTCTTGTTCACTCGAAGTTGAATTGAAGAGGTAATGGAACAAATCGTATATTTGATCTTGCATACCCCAATCTTTGAGCATTATACTTGTTCTGATTTTTGAAAATGTCTTCAATATAGCAACTCTTCAGGAGTACTGACTGCTACCAGTTTCATCGAGATCCTGAAAGTGTTCTATAATCATGTGTAGTATTTTCTTCATAGTATTATCATCATAGGGCGCTTGGGGTACCACGATCCTCATCACTTCATTGAAGCATGAAGTAACCAACAGGTTTCTTCATTAGGATGCCTCAGCCAATAGGGCTGTTTCAGAGAGGTCACTGCAGGTGTTAATGCCAACTGCATCACCTTAGAAGGTGATTGCTTCACCCAACTCAAACATATTTCCAGCATATGACGTATGTTCAGTTCATCTTCCCTTGACTGAAATTCTTTACTGAGCCTCTTTCCTGCAATGTAAAGTGTCCTTGCCACACTTAGTTCTTCATCAGAAGCCATAATTCAATCTGAAGATGGCAATCACTGGATTACCCAACAGGATGGCAGAATTCTCTGAGCTCTGATACCAATGTAAGAGGCTGCCCCATTCTGTACAAATTTTTTCCCAATTTTCACCAATTCATAGAGACAGGCATTTTGTCAAACGGTTATCATATGATTGCTTTAATTTTGTATTTACCAATTTGGTTCAAACATTTATTGTGCTCAAACATAACACTTTTTTCTTATAGTTTATTGAAATATTCTGAGCCAATTTTTTTTTTTGTTTTCTCAATTTTCAGATTACAGTCAATGCACTCGTTAAGGTTAGAAGATAAACCAAAACGTACTGAAGCAACTCTAACCAGAATGTACACCAGGATCCCGATGTGGGCAAGGTGTGAGCATTGGTCAGAGGATCTAAACAAATTGCTTATGCTGTAACTCTAACCAAGAATGGCGCCGATGATGGCGAGCATATGGTCAGAGGATCTTCTACTCTAAGTGCTGAAAGGGAACTCGACACCAAGTATGTGCTACCCAATTCAGAATGGAGTGAGGGGCGACCATATGGCGGAGTGATTACAAATAACAGTGCTTGAAAAGAAATGCTGAAAGCTGAAAATACTCAACACCCAGAATGTGCTTGCTAACCCAGAATGGGAAGTAGCTACCATAGGGCGGGGATGAATTAAATACAATAACACTTGCTGAAGTAAAGATGAGCATTACAATTCGACAAAGCAAGACTCTAAATTGCTGTCAGTACTACTGCCAGCTTACAATAAGAAAGATGAAATCTTGCTAACAATACAAATCAGCATATAAATAGAGTTGTACAATATTAGTGAATTTCTTTGCTAAGAAGTAAAGATCAACGGAAAATGGCATTAAACAGATCCAACCTTTTCTCCAGACTTGGGCAATCCTCAATGAAGACTCCACATTGCTTTTAAAGAACTCTCACCATCATCCAATGAAGAAATTGCAGATTTCTCCAATCTGTTATGTCAGACCTGCAACTTTCAACAAATAACCAGCAGCATAGGATTCCTTGAAATGTTTAGAACTCACTCTCAACTGACTCAAATCTCTTAATATCAATTGCAAATCACTAATAGAAGGGAGGTGCTCAAACTAAAAACCAAAAACAGACTTAAAAAACAACTAACACTCAATGCACAATTCCCAAGACAGCTGAAAGGTACGGCCCAGCTGAAAGGGGCGATTTCTCTTTTAAAAATCAGGATCTTCTCTAAAAATTCCACAAGTTTGCACACAAGGGCGCCCAGCCTAAATGGATGGAATTATGCAATACCCATAACACAATTTTTTGTCTTTTTTGATTTACAAATGAAAGTACGGATCTGCTGTAGCAAGCATGCAAAAACCAGAAACCTCTAATATGCTAAATCTGAACCTAATTAGACAAATGCAGATTACAATGCACAAATTCCAATGAACTCACAAGCTAGACTAAAATCACCACTAGTTGTTGTCTTACAAACAAGAAGCGATGCCCGAGCTAGGAGGCCTTCATTCCTCGAAGCAAACCCAGAGCCAAACCGGCAGCATAACAGTACTGTAGACCAAAGATGTGAAATGAGGCTCAAGGTCTTCCTTTTATAATTTCTTGTTGACTTCACGAAACCCTAAAATCCACTTCAGAGTCAAAAACCCTAATCCTTCCTCAAAGATGGCGTCCATTTCCTTCAAGCTCAATATTGACTTTTAATTAAAATCAATATTTTAATAAATGCGTCCTCATTATAGCTTGTTTTGACTTTGGGTAAAATATAAAATATAAAATATTCTTTAATGAAGCGCCACCCTCAAAAAGACCACTTTTCAAAACAACATAAAGTCAATAGACTAGGCCAAGGGGTCAACGTTCGAATATAATATTAAACGTGACTTTTTAATTAAATATATCAACTTATCTCTCCACTGTGCCCTGAAGCCAATAATGACCAAGTCAACTGACCAAACTGAAGTAGGAAGTCAACCATGCCGAACCCAACTGAAAAACTGCCAAAAATAGAATTTACTAAAAATAGTAAATTCCAGAAAATGCTCAGAATGCCGAAATGAACATACCACTGCGAAGCTCTCTGAAAACCCAAAAAGAATCTGCCATTTTATCCACCAACTCCGAGCAAAGACATCCTTAAAAATAGGAAACCCTAATCTTACCTTCTGACTAGCCTTCGGGTTTCCAGAAAAAAGGCCAATGGTCACTGGAAAGGTCAGGTTTGAGAAGGGGACATTACAGTCCGACCTCCCCAAGATTGCTTGTCCTCAAGCAATCGCAAACCAGGATGCTGCAGAATCTCATCACTTTCCCAAGTCGCATCCTCCATAGGCAGGTTCTTCCACTTCACCAAGTATTCTCTGATGGTTCTTTTCCTCAAAGAACGTTCTCTGAAATCAAGTATCTCCTCTGGAATCAGAACCAACTGTCCCTCTTCATCCAAAGGTGGCAACTGTGATGAAGCAACCACATTATGTCCAAGTGCCTTCTTGAGGCGAGACACGTGGAAGACATTATGCACTCTGCTATCCGAAGGTAGCTCTAACTCATAAGCTACTGCCCCAACTTTTCTGATGACCCTGAATGGCCCATAGAAGTGAGGTTTGAGCTTCTCAGCTCCACTCTTCTTGAGAGTAGACTGTCTATATGGTTGTAATCGGAGATAAACCATATCCCCAACCTCGAAAGAACGCTCAACACGCCTCTGATCAGCATACAACTTCTGCTGATTCTGTGCAATCTGCAGATTATCCTTCAAAGACTTCATGATGTCTTGACTTTGCTGCAACAAGTCCTTGGCTTGGGGTGCTTTGCTATCACCAAACACCAAATCGGCAAAGCTAGGTGCCTCATACCCATAAAGAGCCAAGAAAGGAGACATCTTAATCGACATATGATAAGAAGAATTGTAGCAGTACTCGCCTATATGCAGCCACTTGACCCATGCTCTTTGCTGTTCTGACACATAGTTTCTCAAGTAGCCTTCCAACCACTTGTTCACTACTTCAGTTTGTCCATCTGTTTGGGGATGGTAACTAGTGCTTGGAGTGAGCACAGTACCACTCATTCTGAAGACTTCTTGCCAAAAAGTACTTAGGAACTTGCTGTCCCTATCACTCACAATGTTCTTTGGCAACCCATGCAGCCTAAACACCTCTCGAAAAAATAAATCTGCAACTTGGGCTGCAGAAAAAGTGCTGGTAATGGCGAAGAAATGAGCAAATTTGGTTAGCCTGTCCACTACTACATAAATACAATCCTTCCCTTGGGCCTTGGGCAACCCCGTGATGAAATCCATCGAGATGCTTTCCCATTTTTGATTGGGAATAGGGAGTGGTTGCAGCAAACCGGCTGGTAATGTATGCTCATTCTTATTCACTTGACAAACAGGACACTCCTGAATGTAGCGTTGTACTTCTCCTTTCAATCCTTTCCAAGAAAACCTTTCTCGGATCTGCCTATATGTCTTGAAAAAACCTTGGTGACCAGCAACTGGAATATCATGAAAAGTCAAAAGAATCTTCTTCTTAAGCTTAGAATCAGCCACCAGAAAGATTCTTCCCTTATAGTGTATCAATCCCTCAATCACCTTGTACCTTTCATCCTGAAAAGTACCCTCAAGAATGCTGGTTGCAAACTGATTTTTGGCATAATCAGCAAGCAACATGTCTCTCCAATCTGCAGTAAGCTCACACAATGAGCTAAGATGGGGTCTCCTGGATAGAGCATCAGCCACGATATTATTTTTCCCTTTGACATATTCAATGTCAAAGTCGTAAGCTTGAAGCTTACTCACCCATTTCTGTTGCCTCTCATTTAGGTCCTTCTGATGCATGAAATGTTTGAGGCTATTGTGGTCAGTCTTAACCACAAACTTGTTCCCCACCAAGTACTGCCTGAACTTGGCTAATGCATGCATAATGGCAAGCATTTCTTTGTCATAAATTGAATATGTTCTTTCAACACCCCTTAGTTTTCTGCTCTCAAACACAATAGGGTGTTTGTCTTGCATCAGGACAGCCCCAACTCCTTCACCGGATGCATCACATTGCAGCTCGAATGGCTTGGAGAAATCCGGAATAGCCAGAACCGGACACGAGCTCATGATCTTCTTAAACTTGTCAAAAACAATTTGAGCCTTTTCTAACCAACAAAAGGCTCCCTTTTTGGTGAGATCCGTAAGAGGAGCAGCATTCCCTCAGGAATTTCTTTACGAATTCCGAGTAAAATCCACAAAGACCTAGGAAAACCTTCGAATCGAGTCAAGTTCGAGGTGCCACTCCACTACCTCTTTGATTTTTCAGATCCACCTTTACTTCCTCAAGACTCCACTTATGTGGGCTAAGGTACAAGTGAATTAACTCTCCATTCCAGCACCACATTTGATGCTTTAGCGAACAAACTCTCAGATTCCAGGATACTAAGCACTTCCTCCAAGTGCTTGAGATGATCTTCCCAAGTCTTGATGTAAATCAGAATGTCATCAAAAAATATCAACACAAACCTTCTTAACTGATTCTGAAAAACACGGTTCATGCAAGACTGAAAGGTAGTCGGAGCGTTAGTCAACCCAAATGGCATGACTAAGAATTTGAAATGGCCATAGTGACATCTGAAAGCTGTCTTCTCCACATCAGATCCCCTCATCCTAATCTGATGGTAACCCGATCTCAAGTTGATCTTCGAGAAGAACTTGGCCCCATGTAGCTCATCAATGAGCTCATCTATTCTGGGAATGGGGTATCTGTTTTTGATGGTGCTTTGATTCAAAGCACGATAGTCCACGCACATGCGCATGGTACCATCCTTCTTCACAAGAACCACTGCAGATGCAAAGGGGCTCTTGCTTGGGCGAATGAAACCCATCTCCAAGAGTTCTTGAATATTCTTCTCAATCTCATCCTTTTGCCTCTTCGGGTACCGATATGGAGTTGTAATTACCGGTTTAGCCCCTTCCTTGAGCTCTATGATATGTTCTGAACCCCGTTCAGGTGGTGGTCCAGGAGGCAAATCTGCAAAGACTTTGCTCTTCTTCGTGAGTAGAGACTGAACATCAGGAGGATGGTCTCGTTTAGTCTCAACCGGACTATCAAGAAGGATCATGCACTCTGCAACCCACTCAGCTTGATCGTGACGGATCAGCCTTGCCATTCTTTTGAATGACACAACCCGAGGGCCACCATTGGACATTCCTCTCAGAACTATCTTCTTCCCATCGGATTGAAACTTCAGCTCCATAGTCTGCAGATTCAAGGAGATCTGCCCAAGAGAACGCAGCCATTGAATGCCTAGGACGGCATCAGTATCTCCAATGTGAACTACATAGAAGCTATCCTTGACTTCGTAGTTTCCCAATTGCATGGTCATGTTCGAGATTTTCTTGGTGCAAGAAATATGAAATCCATCGGCAACCATGACCTTGAACCCTTCAAACTCCTCTGTTTGCAGCCCCTTCTTGGCTACCACAACTTCATCGATGAAGTTATGTGTTGCCCCAGTGTCGATCAAGGCAACGATTCCCTGCCCTTTGATCATCCCTTGAACCTTGAATGATTCGTTTCTTTGGAAGCTAGAAAGTTGAGCCAAGACTCCTTCGCTTTCCTTCTCATCTCCGGACTCTTCTGGAGCTCTTTTACTTCACTTTCTTCGAAATCAGATTGCTGGTCGGAAAAATCAGAACTACTTTCACCAGCAGAATAATACTCAATCTGATTAAATTTAACCCCTTTAGGGCAAACATGATCTTGAGACCATTTTTCCCTACACCGGAAACACAACCCTTTTCTTCTGAGTTCATTCAGGGTTTCAGGATCCAACCTGGTGACATGGGGATTGTGATGTTTAAACTCCTTGTGCTGAGGTCTCAAAGGAGGTCTATGCTGAGGTCTTTAACCTTTATCCCTTTTCTGAAAGGGGGAATTTGACTGAAATTTTGCCTTAGGAGCAACCCACTCCATGTTTCTTGCCTTCTTCATGGCCTCCTGCAGGGTTGGTGGATCAAAGGCTTTAATCCAACCTTTGAGTGGTTCTGTCAAACCTTCACTGAAAAGAATCACCAATCTCCTCTCCGTGATTCCAGTCACCATGACTGAGAGTCTCTGAAACTCGGCAATGTAGGCATCAACTGCGCCATATTGTCTCAATTGTGCAAGTTCTCTGAAATGAATTTCAGGATCCTTTTTCTCAAACCTCTCGATGAGCCTCGTGGTGAACTCATCATAAGTTGTGATAGACCCATGACCCAAAGTAACTAGGCCATCGTACCACCACTCGTGCGCCACCCCATCAAGGTGTAGCGTAGCAAACTTGATCGCCTCTTCTTCTACCATGGGTTTGAGAGCTAGATAGTTATCCAGCTTCTGTATCCAAGCTCGGGCTGAACTGTTATCACTCCCGTCAAAGTGTGGAAGTATAACCTTGTTGACAGCTTGATACAAGTCTCCTTGAGTTGATGGTCTTCTTTGATCATAATGTCTACCCTGTCCTTTATTTTTCCTTTTATGATCCATAAAGTCATTGTAGGACATCCATCTTGATGTCGACAGGTAAAGAATCATACTCTGCACGACCAAGTCTCAACTGCTCCACGAATGAAGCATTCTCTTCAGGATCTGGCTGAGTGTTAACAGGTGCCACGAAGGTGGGTTTGAAGGGCCTGGATGAGACATAAGTGTGGTTTGAAGTATGCTGAGCAGCATGTCCATCATGCTGGTTGGAAGCACTGTGCTCTCCTCTATGCCCAGTGTTGTTCTGTGGAATGGTGTTCTGTCCCACTTTTCCCATCATAAGTGATACCATGTCCATCAAGGCATCCATCTTTCTTTCGAATCTCTTTCCGGGACTCATTGATCTTTCTCTTCCTTTCCCACTGTCATCTCTGTTGTTGGTAATCCTCTCGTTACCCCCAACTGACCTCTCACCCTCTGCCATGTCTGTTTCCTGAGAAGACTCCCAATGAGCCCTCAAGACTTCTGAAGCTGTCTGACCTTCTGGAGCCTGATAGAGCTGGAACTGTTTTCCAACCTTTTTGTCTTCCCTTGCAATGTACCTCTTTTCTCTGTCACTCATAGACAGATTGTTCACAGGATGGCAAGATCTTGGCTCTGATACCACTGAAATATTCCGAGCCAATTTTTTTTTTTTGTTTTCTCAATTTTCAGATTACAATCAATGCACTCGTTAAGGTTAGAAGATAAACCAAAACGTACTGAAGCAACTCTAACCAGAATGTACACCAGGATCCCGATGTGGGCAAGGTGTGAGCATTGGTCAGAGGATCTAAACAAATTGCTTATGCTGTAACTCTAACCAAGAATGGCGCCGATGATGGCGAGCATATGGTCAGAGGATCCTCTACTCTAAGTGCTGAAAGGGAACTCGACACCAAGTATGTGCTACCCAATCTAGAATGGAGTGAGGGGCGACCATATGGTGGAGTGATTACAAATAACAGTGCTTGAAAAGAAATGCTGAAAGCTGAAAATACTCAACACCCAGAATGTGCTTGCTAACCCAGAATGTGCTTGCTAACCCAGAATGGGAAGTAGCTACCATAGGGCGGGGATGAATTAAATACAATAACACTTGCTGAAGTAAAGATGAGCATTACAATTCGACAAAGCAAGACTCTAAATTGCTGTCAGTACTACTGCCAGCTTACAATAAGAAAGATGAAATCTTGCTAACAATACAAATCAGCATATAAATAGAGTTGTACAATATTAGTGAATTTCTTTGCTAAGAAGTAAAGATCAACGGAAAATGGCATTAAACAGATCCAACCTTTTCTCCAGACTTGGGCAATCCTCAATGAAGACTCCACATTGCTTTTAAAGAACTCTCACCATCATCCAATGAAGAAATTGCAGATTTCTCCAATCTGTTATGTCAGACCTGCAACTTTCAACAAATAACCAGCAGCATAGGATTCCTTGAAATGTTTAGAACTCACTCTCAACTGACTCAAATCTCTTAATATCAATTGCAAATCACTAATAG
>VDFB02387636.1:0-13004 GCA_007258455.2 Sequoia sempervirens | reverse complement strand
TTTCATCAAAAATTAATTGAAAAATAGAAAAAATGATCCAATTGGAAAAAAATTACATATTTATAATCTACACAATCTCATCTAAAATGGATTTTAATTTCATAAAATAATTCTAAAAAAAAACATGTCAACCATATTAACATAGTTTTTTCTCTCGATATTGTCATGACCTTGTACTTGAAGTTCTAAGGCTAAGGGTTGGGTTACCATGCCTTTTCTAAGCCTAAATCCAAATGAGAAACATGGATTGTGATTTTCAAACCTTTTAGAATGAGTACCCACTTTAAAATGGGTACCTATTCTAAAAAATGAATGACTATCTATTTTAAAGCTGAAAAATGACACTTCCACTAGAAGTGGACTCAACTTCTTGCACTTACCTTTATGTTGATCTAATTGTTGGACCAGAATTTGATTATAGCCTGAGTAACCATCTAAGAAGGAAAACCTTTTTGACCCACTAACCCTTTATAAAATATATTCCATGGAGGGGAGGGGACAATGATCTTTTAGGGAGGCCTTATTTAGATCCCTAAAATCTACACAAAGTCTTATTTCCCCATTCTTTTTTCTAACAAGAACAAGTTTTGCCACCCATGAAGAATGTTTGATGGGAAAAATGATTGTAGCCTCAATCAATTTGGCCAAATCTTTTCTCATCAAAGGCTCAATATCAGGATTTATAGACCTTTGTTTGTGCCTTACAGGTTTGGCACCTGGATCTAATTCAATAGTATGTTGGGAAAGGCTTGGGTCAAAACCCCTTAAGTCTTCATAAGTCCAAGAAACTACATCATTGTATCTATTGCAAAGTTCTATAAAAACATCATGTTCAGTGGTAGAGCATACCTTTCCCAAGTTTAGAGACTTGCCCTCTAAAATTTCTATTAGGTTGAAGTCACCCCTCTTTGTAGCTAAGTTCATCCATTTTTGCTTTAACTGGTCATCAGGGTTGAAAATACCTTCAAGGGTGATAAGACCATTCAGTAGCTTGTTGCTACTCAGCTGAACAATCTGATCACCATACTGATTTTGCAGCTTGGACTGATTTCTTTTAGAAAATTATGCTTCATCTTGCAAAAAATTCACTATCAGAACTGGTCACTATCAAAGACTTGCTAGTGATCTTGATTATTCGGAACAAAAAGCCTCACCACAAGTTTGATATGCTGCTCCTTTTTACTTGAAATATGTGTTGGTATGTCAAACTGGGCACCAACTACTACAAGTATATCAGCATGTTTATTCTGTTTTCTCAAAGTTGTTTGGATGTTAAAACCCTCAAAGTCCTCAATCAGATCCCAAACCCTATGTTTGTAGGATTTTATTAGATTGTTCCTAGTTGAGCTTTGAGTTTTGACTTGATGAACAACCAATTCACTGTCACCAAAAACTTGTAACAGTTTGATGTTCCTTTTCTATGCAAGTTGAATACCTTGAATGAGTGCTTCATACTCAACCACATTGTTAGTGCAACTAAATTGAAGCCTGAAAGAGAAATAATATTTCGCCTGGCTTGGAGATACCAACAATACACTAGCACCAACACCATTTATGTTTCTAGCACCATCAAAAAACATCTATCACAATTCCCTTTAATCTTCTTGAATTTTTATGAGATTGGGGATAGAAGCATTCACTTCATGAATGCAATAAGTGCCAAGACCAGCCTCCTTTATTTCAACTTCTATAAGTGGGTCAAATTGTAAAGCATTACTCCATTCATCCAACAAATAATCAGGGACCTCCTCTATTGGATTGGCAAGCTCATGAACATAACACTCTTCTTTTTTATCATGCAATGTACAGTTCATGTTTATTGGACTAGGAGTGCAAGGTTCTAGATGATCCTTTTCTATGGGCTCAAATTTGATGGTTTCTTTAGTGACATATCTAGTTCTAAATAGCATGTGAGACCAATCAATAGATAAGTACCCACCTATCTTAGCAGTGAAATATCTAGATAAGCAAATGGCAAAGTAAGCAACACATCATAGTCGGGACATGCATGCAAGGACAACTTTAGGTCTTTAATTACTCCCATTGTATTGACAGCACTGCCATCCAATTGTAAAAATTTTCTAGCCACTGGTTCAATATACTTGATACCAAGCATGTCAACTATTCCCTTATGCATAACAGAACTACTTGCCCCTAAATCTATCATACAATTATGCACTATATGATTTCCAATAATTAGAAAAGATAGAAGGGAGGTGGCTACCTGATTTTGCTTAAATTCCCTTCTTTGGGTTGCACCAAGTTGATTGATGGGGTAGTCTTCTCTTTTCCTTGTACATCATTTGTTCATTTATGTTCCTTTAAAGCCTAATGTAGCAAATCCCTTTGTGATGGAATAGATAGATCCTCCTGCATAGCAACATCCAGATTGGCTTTCTTCATTTGCTCCACTATGTTGAAAGGAAGCTGAGGGTAAGAGCAAGAAGATGAGTCCATGAAACGTGGAAGTTTTTGCCTTAGGCAAAAAATGAAATTGGCTTGTAAAAAATGGGATCCCGCTTTTTAATAAACGAGATCCCGTTTAGGTTCAGGATCTCGAGCCTAAAATCAAAAAACAGGATCCCGTTTTGAAAATTTTCCATTTTGGAAAGTTTTTCAAAAACAAGATCTTATTTTGAAATTTTTCCATTTGGAAGTTTTCAAAGCGGGATCTCATTTGAAAACTTTCAAAAGCTGGAATGTTTCCATTTTAGCAACTTTAAAATAGGTTCCCATTTACGAAAAGTTTTTGGATTTTTTAAAACTATCCATTTGAAAAAAATTCAAAGCGGGGAGGATCGGGTTTGAAAGAAAATTTCAAAATGGAGATTTTTCCATTTTTAACAAATTTCAAAGCGGGATCTCATTTAGTAAAAGCATAAAAATTATTTTTTTATGAAACAAGATATTTTTAAATATGAATTTTTGGTTGGGTTTGTGCTTTGATTTTTGGTTTGGGAAAAGGTTTGGGGATATGAACCTAGGCCCTGGACCTGGTTTGACTTGCAAGTTGAAGGTCCTAGCAATGTCATAAGAAAATAGTGACTTTGGGCATATGTCTAAAGACATTTTTTGCATAATTTTTTGATGAAATTAAAACCCATTATAGATGGTGGTGTGATTCCAACTATGTAGAGATTTTTTTTACAATTGGATTATTTTTTTATTTTTCATTTTAATTTCGATAAAGCGGGTCCATAAACTTGAATTTATCAAGGTTTTAATATTTTGATTACTTTATTAACTTCATTTTTTGATGAGCGGATTGCCTGGCATTATTTCAAACAATTCTTTTTCAATTTAAAATCAAAAAACGATAAGTTTAGGTCATCTTATGTGTGACGTACACGACAATTTTTTAAAACACTAAATATGGCCAATAAAAAATTAACAAAAAAATATATTAAATAAAAAAATACAAAAAAATATGGAAAGCATGCTTCAATGAGTTACAAGTATTTTCCCAACAAGATTTAGAAAAATATGATTATTTAGATCAAAATATGGATGACGTGCATGTGCATGGTATGGTCAAAAAAATGACTTTTAAACAGTGGTTTTTAAAAATTCCTATTGAAAATCAATTTGTATCATCTAGGTATTGAAATAAATTACATATTTAGAAACTAGACTCTGAGTACTACATTTTATGATTAGTGACTTTTTCCAAGATTCCATCTCTAAGTGCTTCAAATTTTAAGGTCAAATGTGTTGAATTCTAAAAATCAGGGAAAACACTTCCACTAAATGGCCAAAAAGTGTACTTTTTACCAACACCCTTGACTAGCTTTAGAAGGAACCTTTGAAACAAGGTCTATTTTTGTTGTTTATGCGATCTTAGGTTGCTCCACCACTTGTTTAGGCATGTTAACAGGGTAATTTGATTTTGGAACTTCTATTGTTCTACCTGTTGGTCCAACATTTACACTTGGTTGAGGTTGCTGAGAGATTGGTGCTTGCCCAACCATGGAAGATGCACCACCCTCCATTTCTCTTTTCTTTGATCTTGTATTATGGGCTATTGCATCAACATCTGCTTGATTTACACCACAGAAATCCTCTTGACCCCAAATGACAAATGAAGATTCTTCTCGTGTATGATTTTGATTACTAGTAGTTGTTTGGCTTGTGCCAACTTGCTGCCCTGAAGTAGAGGTTTCATTTTGAGCTACCAAAGTTTGCACAAACTCTCCATTTTGACAAGCATTTTGATTATGAGCTTGCTCACAAGGGTAACAACATTCTTGCTCTTGGGCTAGATTATTTTACACTGGGATCAAATCCTTAGGACTGTTGGTAGTAACTGTGTGTGTACTATTCATGGGCTTAGTATGATTCCACTAATTTTTTCCTTGATAAGTTGGTCTATTTTGCTAATAACCCTATTTTTGAGGTTGATAGGGCTTATCATTTTGAGCTTGATGCCTCTTTATTGACACTAGCTCATTATTCATACTTCAAAGCAAGGTTTGTAAATCTTCTGGAAGTGTATCATAAGTAGAAGGTTGGTTTGTAGAAACCACTAGAATAGGAGCCACTGTTGGATGTGAAGGAAGCTCTGGAAATAAAGGCATTGGTGGCCTAGGAGCTATCTTCCTAGCCTGAATTAAACAATTTTATGCCCTTATGGAAACATCATATGCATCTGGTAAGATAGAACCACTGATTTATTGAATCATAATAGCTATATCACTATTAAGAGCTCTTAAGAAGTATAGGAAAGCATGCTCAGGAGAAATTTTGACCAAAGCAGGGATTCTATCCCAATTCTTCTGAAACTTGTAGTTGAAATCACTCATGAATTCATGAGGTTCTCTTTTAATTGTGGTAGGTTGTTCTACCAGGGACAAATGGTCACTTTTATCTTCAAAATGCTTGCATATCTTCTCCCCTAATTCATCCTAGTTGTGAATGGAGTTGGGAGGCAATCCCCTATACCACTGCAGTGCTTTACCTTTTAATGAAATGGCAAGTAATCTAACATCCACATTTTCTTTTGTTACATCATGCATTGAGCATATGTTTGCCACATCTATGATGTGCTCTTCTAGAGTAGTAGGTGTTTCACCAGTAAAATGAGGAATACTTTTCAAGGCATTGAATGGTATATTATTCTTTTGGGAAAACATTAAGGGGCTACCACCGATAAAAGATACAAAGGAATGATTTCTAGGTAAAGACATGTGGAATAATATCCTATTTGTATGGGTGGCAGGTGTTTTAGCCTAAAATAATCTACCCACAGGTGGTGTAGATTGAGCTCTATGAGGACTTGAACTTCTATTCCTTCTTATAGGTGAAAAATATTGTCTACATGTTCAAACTAAGGTAACAATAATATTTTTTCAAGATTTGTAAAAAGTGTAGATACATTTGAAGAAATCTTGGAATATATTTTCACCTTCTTAGGTAGTTATATGGTATTATTTAAGCATGATTCATTCCAATAAGGTTGGATTTCATTCCAAATAATTTCAAGTGCATATACACAATCTAAAAATGTATGAAATGGTAGGTCATTGCTCAGAATAGTAAGTTGTTGATCAAATGCCATATATCATGATAAACAAGTGACCTATTATTGTGTTATTTCCTCATTGTATCCATGTGCATGTGTATATGCAAGATTAGATATGAATGTTTTGTTGGTACCAATTCATGTCTCTTTATTGGCGTTGCACCTATCTATTCTATGAATGTTTCTTCCAAGTTATGGAGTTAGCATCGATTTTTATTAATTCAAAATATTGAGCATAAGCATGGAATGGGAATGCTTGGCGTTACCTTCTTGAACCTTGCACAACTTTTATCAAGTAGTTCCCTATTCCTTTGGACTAATCTTCATCCAAACCTACCCACGCATTGGAATTGAAATCATCAGACCTAGAGATATATGACCTTCAAATATCAATTAGGCCACTAACACGCCCTTATCTCTCATAGTGAGCCTTGGGTGGTTTGGGACCCCATAAAATAGCATTCTTCTTCACAATTGAGTGATCTTATTTTTAGAGGATGGGTTAGTGGTTGACTCCATTGTAAGTTCCCTGAGAACTAGAAATTCTTAGAATACTAGATTGAGAGAAAGTTTATCTCTTAGTATCATGTAATGTACCAACTAATGTTTAAAACATTGTGCAGCCCTATATGAGTAGCAGAAAGTGATTTTTAACCAAATATATGACTGTCCATTATGGGACATGCAAAAAATTATGTAAATAAAATTTGTGACTTTACCAATATTATAGTGCATAGCTCTATACGAATGGAATACAATCAATATTAGAGGAATTACCTTCTATTTAGTGATAGCATTGTTATATGTCCAAAAGAATTCTACAGTGGTAGCAAAAACCAATGTAAATTAAAATTCCTTGAGATTTAATTTGACATCTTAATGAAATGTAGGTGGTTGGCACAACTTAAGAGTTGAATAGGCTAGCAACTATTACATTTTTTATTCCCAATTTAAAGGGAGAGGGGGTCAATAATTAAAATTGTAACGTAATTGTTAACATACTCTTCTTGGTTGTAATTAGTGATAGGTGAAGACTGACCATAAACACACCACTTGTCTCTTTAAAAGGAAAAAATATTTTGTTTGAGGAGATGTACGTGCAAACAAAAAAAAGAATTATGTCAACTAGCAAAGAAGAGTAGTGAATTTGGAAGATATTTAGGTATGTATTTTATTCTTGTTTGATTGAATGGTAGATTCAACTATAGAAGAAAAAATGGTGTGGGATTTTTTTCCAAACACGGTGTAGAGATTTCAACAAACTTTGTAGGCATAGTGCAGTGATTTCAACTTCTCTTTTATTTTTAGCAGTAATGGCTTCCTATTAGTTTGTGTAGCTCAGACAAGTGTCTTTATACCCAAAACTATTAAATTAATTGATTTCTCTAGAGACTTCTAGAAAATGGTTAGTTAGAGTCAAGATAATCTTAGCCATCGATTGAGATTAAATCGTGGTCATTGTTTGCTCAATGAGAAGATTAAATAAAAGGGGATTAGTGGGAATTTGGAGAACACATTCTTGAGACAGGTTTGCAGTGATAGCAATGGTACACCAGCAGTGGAATTTCAGCACGATAAATTAAGGGAATAATTTTTGAAGAAATTCTTCATAGAGATTCCAATTTCCAATAGATGTGAAGGAAAAATATTTCTGGAGCTCTTCCAATAAGAGGCAAGCATTTTATGTAACCCTTGATTTGTTGAAGTATAATAAAATTCCTCATCTATTGAACCGATTTTCCCTTTGAGGTTTTTCCAGAGACAATTTGTCCAAAATATCATGTTTATTGTTTTGCATATTTTTATCTATTCCTATGATTTTTATTTGTGAAATTACAGTTGTGTGATTTTCAATATTTGTTGTGAATTAATTTTCATAAGTCAAATAATCGGTAAAGATAGGAGATTAATAATCAATAACTGCAATGGATTTTTCACATGGTATCAGAGCTTATCTAAGGGTAGAAAAGGTTCAATGCAAGCACAAGAAGAGAAAATTGAGGGTTCATAAAACCCAGTTCGACCTCTTCAGGATTATTTGGGTTTTACTCATCTTTTGAAATGGCCTCAGTAGATTTAAGAGATCACGACAGATTGGATGGAGCCTCAAATTTTAGTGTTTGGAAAGCCAAAATTTCTTTATTGTTGGAAGAGAATGGTATCAAAGAATATGTGACCAATGTTGTAGTTGTACCTACAGATCAAGCATAGCTCTTAGCATATAAGAAGGAAGATGCCAAGGCAAGGAGGCTAATCCTTGAGAAGAGGTTACAATTACCTCACCAGGCTTAGACTTGTCAAGGAGTTGGAAGGTTGTTGGAGATAAACCGATGATAACAGCTAGTAGAATAGCCTGAATGGGTTTACTAAGTAGTGGGATGTCTTTGTTCAAGTTATTAATGGATGAGACACCTTACCGAGTTGGGATCGACTATGGAGTGATTTCACTCAGGAGGAGCTTAGACTATGTCTTATTAGTGGAACCAGCAGTAATAGTCAGAAAAGTGAGATGGAACAAGAAAACATTTCTCTAGCAGGAAAAGGGAAAGTGAAGAATGGGTCTAGCAAAGGATCAAATCCAAAAGGTGAGAAGAAGGACTTGTCTAAGATCAAATGGTATGGTTGTCACGAGTTTGGCCACTATGTCAACAATTTCCCGCAAAGGAAGAAAAATGAAAAGAAAGGCAAGAAGTAGATGGCAACTTCAACAAGTTCAAATGAGCTTTCTAATAGAATGGAGGATGAGTTTGCACTCATAGTTTTTATGGTTGGCTCAACCTCACATGGTGTTTGGTATATAGATAGTGGGGCGTTATTTCATATGACAGGAGTTAGAGAGTACTTCTCTAGTTATAAGGAGGACATAAAAATCTAAATTTCTATGGGGAACATGTCCAAAATCAATCTAGTTAGGAGAGGGATTTTTCTATTTTAGAGGGATAATGGCAAGTTGATTCCCATTCATGATGTGTTGCATGTGCCATGCTTGGACATGAATCTTAATTTTGTATCTATCCTTCAGGATAAAGGCTATAATGTACTCTTTAGAGGGGCACATGTGTTAATCAAGCATAAGGATCAGAAATCACCCATAGCTATTGGAGTTAGAAGCGGTTGGCTTTACAAGTTGTTGTTTGATACTCATAAGGCACTCATGAGCAACAATAATCCTAGAGATCAAGGAGAGCTATGGAATAGGAGGATGGGACATATACATCATGGAGCACTTAAATTGCTTCATGAGACAGTGATAGGTATTCCAAAGGTGAGCACAGAACATGATGATGTATCTAAGGGATGTGTGTTGGGGAAGTTTGTGAAATCAGCTTTTCCAAGGAGTGACACTAGATCTGAGGGTGTTCTTGATCTAGTGCATACAAACATATGTGGACCAATGACAAAGTCTCTCAGAGGTTACGAGTACTTTGTTACTTTTATTGATGATTTCTCCAGGAAGACCTGGATATACTTCTTGAAGACTAAGGATGAGGTCTTCAGTCGTTTCCAAGAGTTCAAAGCTTGTGTAGAGAAATTGACAGGTAGGAAGATAAAGGTTCTTTGGTTAGACAATGGAGGCAAGTAAAAATGGAAAGAAGAGTTTTGTACTAGGGAAGGACTCAAGAGAGAGTGGATCGTTCCTTAAAACCCATAGTAGAATGGGGTTGTTGAGAGGAAGAATCATTCTATATCGGAGGCAGCAAGGGCTATGTTGTATAACTAGGATATGCCATGTTACTTATGGGAAAAGGCATGCAGTATGATAGTATACATATAGAACAGGGTTCCACATAAGGTATTGGGAAATATGACACCAAAGGAGGCGTTCACAAGGAAGAAGCCAGATGTCAGGGCCACTTCAGGATATTTGGGAGTTTGGAATTTTGTCACATTCCAAGGCCTACGCGTTCCAAGTTAGATTAGATTGCAAAAAGAGGGTACTTTGTGGGGTACAACAAGACCTCAAAGGCATATCGAATATTTATTCTAGGGGCTAGGAGGATTATAGTTAGGCATGATGTCAAATTCATGGAGGACAAGGCATATAGGATGTTAGATATTTTCCAACAAATGATCAAAGTGAGCAGCTAGTAGAAGTTCCAAGGATCATGCAACTGGATCAGGGGTAGTGAAGCATGAATATAGTTACTAGTACAAGCATAGATTCAGGTGCATTAGATCATGAGACTTTGTAGAGTATGGGGAAAAAAATGCAGTATATCCAAGAGATGCATCAAGGAGACATGGAAGTTGATATTTCATCCTCTACATTTCGAAGGAGGAACCATGAGGTTCAACATACACATAGGGATACTCAGGAGTTTCTGGGAGCTCCTACGATGAATAGTAGACAACGGAGACAACCATCTAGGTATAATGACTATATGGCATTAGTCAGTTAGTTGGTAGATAGGGAGCATTCCAGTTATCAGGAGGTTGCACAGCAGCAGGTGTGGCAAGATGTGATGGTTGAGGAATATACCTCAATAGTGTAGAATGATGTGTGGGAGGTTGTGCCTAGACTGACAGACAGGGTGGTGGTTGGATCATGCTAGATCTATAATATCAAGCACAGTGCTAATGGTAGCATCGAGAAATACAAGGCAAGGTTCGTTTCCAAGGGGTTCTCTCAGAAAGAGGGAATAGACTATGAGGAGACATTCGCTCTGGTGGCCAAGTATACTTCTATACAAGTTGTGATCTCACTTGTAGCATAGATGGGATGGCAGATCCATCAAATGGATGTCAAGATGACATTTCTTAATGGTGAGTTGGTAGAGGAGGTATACATAGAACAACCAGAGGGATTTATAGCACACTATAATGAGACCTACATGTGCAGATTGAAGAGAGCTTTATATGGACTCAAGCAGGCTCCTAGGGCGTGGTATGAGTGCATTGATAGATACTTGCAGGGAATGGGCTTCGTGAAGAGTGAGGCAGATGCTAACCTCTACTACTTGGTGGTTGGGGGTGAGGTTCTCATTCTTGTTCTATATGTGGATGACTTGTTTTTAATAGATTCACTAGGGCTCATAGAGGAGTGCAAGAGGGACCTTGCAGTAGAGTTTGAGATGAAGGATTTGGGCTTATGCACTACTTTCTAGGCATGGAGGTGTGGCAGAAAGATGGAGAGATTTTCCTTGGACAAGGGAAATACTGCATCAAAATCTTGAGGAGGTTTGAGATGGAGGATTACAAATCCATGTCTACACCTATGATCACGAATTGGAAGAAGGTAGACACATCCAGGGAGAAGGATGTAGACCCCACCTTATACAAATAGTTGATTGGCTCTCTCATGTATTTGGTCAACACCAGGCCAGATATATCCTTTGTAGTAAACTATCTTAGTCAGATCATGGTAGAGTCAAAGAGAGTGCATTGGACAGTGGAAAAGCATGTGTTGTGGTATTTACTTGGTACAATAGAGTATGGGATCAAATATGCTCAAGGTGATGGTGTCAAGTTGATAAGCTATATTGACACAAACTGGGTAGGCAGTACAGTGGACAGGAAAAGCACTTCAAGGTGCTAGTTCAGTTTGGGATTAAAATTTCTCTCTTGGTACAGCAAGAAGCAGAAATTTGTGGCTTTGAGTTTTGCAAAAGCATAATACATTGCAGCTAGCATGGCGAAGTGTGAAGCTATATGGCTTCAGAAGTTGTTGGTAGCCTTGTTTGGTCATAGGGTTGAGACTACTGTGATACACTGCGACAAGAAGATTTGCATCATATTATTTGAGAATCTGGTGTTTCATGACAGGTCTAAGCATATAGACATCAAGTATCACTTCATTAGGGATTGTGTACAGTGGAGGATTGTTCAGCTATAGTATATACCTACAGATCAGCAAGTAGTAGACATTTTGACAAAGGCATTGGGGAAGCAGAGATTCATCTTCTTCAAAGATAAATGGGGTGTTATGCAGAACACCTTCCTCACTAAGAGGGAGTGTTAGTTTGTGTAGCTCGAACAAGTATCTCCATACCTAGAAATATTAAATTAATTGATTTCTTTGGAGACTTCTAGAAAGTGATTAGTTAGAGTCAATATAATCTTAGCCATCGATTGAGATTAAATTGTGGTTGTTTTTTTCTCGATGAGAAGATTATAAAAGGGGATCAATGGGAATTTGGAGAGCACATTCTTGAGAAAAATTTACAGTGATAGCAAGGGCACGGTGATAGTGTTGGGTACACCAGCAGTGGAATTTCAGCAAGAGAAATTGAGGGAAAATTTTCCAAAGAAATTCTTCACAAAGATTCTAGTTTCTAGTAGATGTGAAGGAAAAATATTGTCGGAGCTCTACCAATAAGAGGCAAGCAATTTATGTAACACTTGATTTGCTAAAGTATATTAAAATTCCTCATTTGTTGAACTGGTTTTCCCTTTGAGGATTTTCCAAGGACAATTTGTCCAAAAATATCATGTTTATTTTTTTGCATATTTTTTCTTCGTTCCTATGATTTTTATTTGTGAAATTATAGTTTTGTTATTTTCAATATTTTTTGTGAGTTAATTTTTAGAAGTCAAATAATCGGTAAAGATAGAATATTAATAATCAGTAAATGCAATAGAGTTTTCACATTCCAATGCTAAATCTTTGATTTTATTGGTAAGCATGGTGAGCACTTCCATGCTTATTTCTTCTTGATTTTCCCCTATCCCTACTATTCATCTAGTTTGCAAGTTCACAATAGATTGATATTTTTACCTTTCCTCATTATCTTCCTATCCAGGGGCTTGACAGGAAAACATCTTTCAACTAGTGATAATGGTGAACATATCTTTCAATGAAGCAATAAAGGTTTCTAATTTTATCATAGATCTCAACAGAAGCCAAGACTAGCAAAAGGCGTACTTTTCTCACAAGCTCTGATGGAATTCATAGAATTATATGAAGAAACCACTTTGGAGCTTCTCTAGTCATTATCAATTCTGAGAAATCCAATAGGGAAAGACAAAGGTCTTGTAAACAGTTTATGAAGTGGGTATCGACAATACAAGCTATGAACATCAAGAAAAATATCCCATGTCTTTGATATTTGAAGCAACAACTAGTTCCAAATACACAATACCCTTGCTGATACATTTTAAAATAATTTCTTTTGTGCTTATCATTTATTAATCTACCTGTTAAAGGAAATACACCAACATCTTGGCAAGCACCTCTTTTAGTCTCCACCACTTACAAATGTTAGATCTTTCCTTTGATAATGAGTGCAGTGAGAGTGTACAATCTAACAAATAAATCAACATTTTATAACCATAACTCTTCAATGGGAATATCGCATGCAAGATGAATTATCACTAAATTTTTCTTTTCATATGATATAATTTTCTTAATATATTTGATTTTTTTATGATAAAATTTTAAATATAATCATACAACTATAAAATTTACAACTTAAACATAATATCTTTAAATTCCTTTAGATTTTAAAATATATTAAGATTTTCAACATTTAGTTTTTATTAGGAAAAA